>PVJA010026096.1:0-30032 GCA_004027025.1 Myocastor coypus | reverse complement strand
TTCTTATGTTATTTACTTAAGTGAACTTTTCTTTGACAAACTAAATTATCTCGTTACTAGGTTTAGGTGATTTCTTGTGCTCATTGTTATGACATCTGAAGATTTAAGCTTTTAAGTGAACATAGTATTTTCTTTTTTTTTGGTGGGACTGGGGTTCAAACTCACGACCTTGCACTTGCCAGGCAGGCACTTGTGCCACAGACCTATCTCCCCAGCCCCTATAGTATTTTTTATTATTTATTCCCATTAAAGGTACAAGAAATCCCAATGAGATTCTTTGGGTGATAATTTTAGTAATGTTTCTATTTCATTAAGAAAGTTGTTTTCCTTAAATTTTTCAGTTTGAAATAAACCCACAAATCTGAGTTCAGTTTTGTTACATTTGCGAATACAACTTAAAAATTAAAAAATAATAATTATTATTATTTAAATTTGTGAAAAGTACAGAGATGAACCTTGCAGTCATTGCAACAGACATAGTACGACATCAAAACGAATGACAACATATATTCTTTGAAATCATAAGTACCGAAAGAAAGCATCAAAATCTTTCAAAATTGCTTTAAAAAATTTCAGATTAAAACATTATATTGAGGAAAACTAAACTTTATAAATTAAAACATGACCTCTCAAAAAAATAGAAATCACAAGAAATTACAAAGCTCAAAGTTTTATTTTTGAGCATATCATTTCTATTTTTTAAAAGAATTTAAAACTAGTAGAAAAAAAACAAACTAACAAATAATACATTTTAAGAGTTTGACTTCTAATAAAATGGAATTGCCTAATATTCATTTCATCTCTCAAAATTTCTAATTTTTTTTCTGTAATATCTTTTTAACTAGAATGAGAGAATTGATTTTAAATAAACATTGCAGGCCGGGCGTGGTGGCTCATGCCTGTAATCCCAGCACTCGGGAGGCTGAGGCAGGAGGATCGGTGCAAGTTCGAGACCAGCCTGGGCTACAAAAGTGAGCTCAGGACCAGCCTCAACTGCATAGCGAGACCCTGTCTCAAAAAGACAAAAAATAAATAAATAAATAAATAAATAAATAAATAAATAAATAAACATTGCAAGACAGGAAAAGTGTTATTATAAAACAGACACAGGGGTATAAATCTCATGTCATTTCCAAGTCATATCTACTTTACCAAATTGTTCATAGGGTTGAATTCCAACTAGGGTTCTATGTTACACCATTCATCAGTACTAGTTAACTCTCTTATTCTGGAATTATTTTTTGTTTTTTTCATTTTATGTATTTAGTATAAGGTCTCACTGCATAGTTTGGAATCACAGTGATCCTCCTGTTTTCAGCCTCCCCAGTGCTAGGATTACAGATGTACAGCACCACACCCAGACTTGGTCACTGGCTCAGTATACCCTGGAGGCAGGGCCATAGTGGCATACAGGACTAGGGATCAAACATCATTCTTTTTGCGTGTCAAAGCAGGCCCTTACTCTGCTTATCTCTCTCACTGGTCCTGGAAATCTTTTTAGTGCTAATACTTACACTTATGGTTTTGTTGTATTCAGGACACTGATTTTTATGAAATGTTTTAAATTATATTTCTACTCTTTGCTTGTAAAATACTTCAGATTGTGTTTGTTTGGTGCAAATACTAGGTAGGGTATCTTAGACCAATTCTTATTATATTATACAAGAAAATTTATTTTATTTTAAACTAGCTTTACTATGTACTCCAGGCTGGCCTTCAACTCACTACATCGCCCAGGCTGGCCTCAAACTGACACAAACCCTCTTGGCTCCACATTCCTGGATTACAGGCATGCAGTACCATGCTTGGCAAGAAAATACGATATAATAAAAATAAGCAATATGAATATATGCCTACATGACCTGCTAAAATTGAAAACCATTATAATGTAACCTATTCAAGAAACACAAACTACCCCAGATACCTTTTTATATGACTATCTTTAGACTGAAATACCCTCTTGCCTAAAATTATGCTATATTTTATAGCTATCTCAGATATTTTGTCTTGTTTTTAAGACAATACACTTGACACACAAAGTTAAAGGATGAAAATTTTACTTTGCTCACAGTTTGTAGAGGTTTCGGTCCATAATCAGCTGACTAGAAGGCAGCATATTATATGAGTGGGGTGTGTAGACATGAGGAGGGCCATGTAGACATGAGACATAACATTCCACCCCTGGCTTCCAAAACACTCAGGCATATCTTTTTATTCTATCTCCAAATGTTGATCAAGCCCTAACAGTTTCAACATTGATAAAAAGACCAAATCCAAATTCTGCTCTGAGATGCAATCAGTGTCTTAGCTGAGATCCCTGTACAAATGAAAAGCAAGTTAACACACCCAACAGACAAAATCATAAGCTAAACATTCCCACCCATCATTACAAAACATGCATATGAGGGGCAGAGAATGACAAGACCGTATCTACTCCAAAATCCATCAGGGCAAACCTTAAGTACTCTACTTGCATGTATCTAGTTTAGCCAACGTGTGGCTAACTGTTAATTTCTAAGGACTTATGTAACTCCTTCCCAAAGACACATCACTACTGATAGTTGCACACATTCTCTATTGGACCAGATCTTCTTCCTTGTAGCTTTCTTTAGCACATCCCCCTTCTTGTTTCTTCAGTTTTCTGGGGTCTCAAGTGAATCTTCAGATTCAGTCACACCATCTTCTGAAATCTGCACACATACCTTATTGACCCCATAAAACTTGCAATGTCTGCCATCAGCTGGAGCAGTAGGTTTCATTCTCTCTTGGCTGTAGAGGTCAAAAACATGCCTTGCTGAACATTGTGGATTGGATCTTGAGAAAAAAAATTCTCTAGACCAGTAGTATTCTAGAAATTTGTACTCTGGTGCTTTCTTTTCAGAGCAAAGCCTTTCACATTTGCAACTTTGAGGCTGAAAGGTTAGAATCCTTCTGGGTCTTACAATGCCCTCAGGCCAATTTGTTTGTTGTCTTTTTCAGATATACTTCTGATTTTTCTAGTTAGCCTTTAGAGTTCAACTTTTCCCCATTCCATCTTTGCAGACAGTAACTTTACTAGAGCTTCATTTTGGGTCAATCTAAAAGCAACTTAAATGATTTTTGTTGACATCGTTGCTGTTGATTTTCAACATAGGCTGTCTTAAAGGTAGTCACGCCACCACCTCAACCTTAGAATGTGATTAAATTGCCTCTGCCAGATTAGTTTGCTGATTTTAATTTCAGTCTCAGGCAAAGTCTCTGGAAATGAGCACAATGCAGACAAGCTTTCTACCAAGACAAAATACACATTGTCTGGAGACCAACAATGTGCTCCTAACCAGCAGAAACCTTTTCAACCTGATCTTTACAAGCATCATTTCTATTAGCATTCTGTCCTTCTATCTGACCAGAATCACCCATTAAGTGCAGTGTCAGATATTCTAGGGATATTTTTTTTATCTTATATCTCTGAACCTTTTCACACTTCCAACAAGCCAAACTCAAATGTTTCTGAACTCTATGGTCAGGTATACTAAGAGGAATGAACTCACTCTTGGAACCAAATTCTGCCTGAGTTAATTTTGTAATTATTGAGACAAAAAACTTACCACTCAACTTCTTTTTTATTTTTTTTATAACCCAAGTTCAGAAAAATTACCTACCTAAATCATCAAGTCTGTACCCATGGGCAGCTTATTTCCATAGAGTCATTTCCTCAAAATAAGTGAGTATCTGTGTTTTTTCCCTTCTCCATGTCAAAAATATCAACTTAGTTTCTCAGGTGTAAACAATCCAAGATTATACAATAGACCTAAAGAAAAAAAAATGTTTAAAGGCTCAGAAAAACAGATAAACAAAGCTGATAGAAAGTATAAATGGGAGGTTTTTTTTGTTTTTTTGTTTTTTTAAATTCATTCTAAATCCCCAGACTTGCATTGGCTGGTCCATTCCCCTGAAGTCACCATGCTACTAGAAAGGAGAAAATGGAAGTGAACTCTGAGGATGAAATGGAATCCAGAGTAGAGGTAGACTCTTGGTAGTTAATGTGAAAGCACCTATCTGGCTCCTCTTCTCTTAAACCGGATCAACCAATGCATATGTGTTGGAAACAACTGGCACCAAAAACAACATTATACTGGGGACATTTGCACTGATGCGTGTCATAGCATGTTTTCACCCATTCAAAACAAATCATAAAAACTCTTGGCAAGTACAGTATCCTTTTTCCTCATGTTGCAGCATGGGCAGGGCAAACATGCCTTGCAATCTTTAATCGCTTCCAGCAGAATGACATCACATTTGGGTACATGGTCTGCCTTCTGTGTAGTTTCCAGCTTCCTTCGAAGTCTAGAGATGTCCTCTTCAGTTTATTTGAAATTGAACATGTCCTTTCTTTTGGTGACACTGTTCTCTATAGGCTCATCCTGAAAATCATGTAGCTTATTCTGAGCCCATTCCAGCTGTGCTTTGCGATCATTTGCAAGCTTGGCTGCCTCCATTGTGTTGCGCTTGCTCATCTCTATAGCTTGTGTCTAAAGTCCAGCTCCCCTCCTGTGTCAAAATTGCGCTGTAACAGCTGCTTCTTCTCTTCTAGTTTCCTTACTACTTGTAACTGGGCATCCATCTTAGTTTTCAAAACTTGATCTGTCAGCTTTTCCTTCTCTCCTTTGAGGAACTTAAGGATCTCAGTTCATTTACTTTGCTCTGACATGAACTTAAAGTTTGCATCACCTTTTTCAGCAACTGGTGCATCAGAAGAATATTCTGTTCCTACATGTCTTCATAGGCCTATCCTATGACATCCATCTCATAAAAGAGATTTTTCCTTCTACTTGGCCAGAGCCAGCTTCTTCTCCAGGTACTCTATCTGCTCTTCCACTGCCCAGATCTTTCTCAATGCCTCCTCATCATCCATTTTCTTTTTTTCTCTTATCTTCCACATCCTTAGATCTTTCAACTCAGCCTTACGCTTCTTCTCAACTGCCATTAACTGGACTTTGTCCTTTTGTTCCTTTGGAGTAGAGTGGTACATATGTAACAATAGCTTCATATGCTTTTGGCTTTTTTTGTTCGTTTTTCAGTTCTATCTTCAGTTGTTTAGTAATTTCTACTTCCTTTTTCCTTCCATCATCATATTTTCCATTTTCTTTATCCTTTCCCATGATCTCTCTCTCTCTTTCTCTTTCAGTTTCCACTTGTCTTGTTCTCTCTCCCTTTCCTTTTCTCATTCTTTCTCACTCCTTTTCTGTGTCCCTTATTTCTTGTTCACGCTCCTCTTCATCTCATTTTGACTTCGTTTTACTGCCATCCTCCTGAGATGACTTCCATGCTAAGGACTCAATGGCTAAGTCCTAAGAATCCTGGTTTGGCTCTGAGGGTTCATCCTTAGAGTCCTCAGTGCTAGGCGGCTACTGCAGAAGGGCACTGTAGCTGGGCAGACAAGTGTTGTTCAGGTCAGACTGGGCTTCTCCCAGTCTCCACTTGTACCTCAGGACCTCCACTTTCAGCTGGTGATTGTGATTCTAGAGACTACTTATGAGACCATGTATCTCCCAGTTGTCAGGACCTGCTTGCTCACTGGCAGCAAGTGTCTGCTTATATTATATCCTCAGCACCTCATTCTTCTTCCAAACCAGGGCCAACATGTCTTCCAGCTGAATCACATCAATACTAAGCTTCTTGTGAAGACTAATCAGTGAATTCCATCTGGTGCTGGTGGGTGCTCCTGGTGCCATGAAGTAGGGTGCACGTATTATCCACATGTGTTTTCAGCTTCAGGGTCCTATTGTACAGGACTGAGAACTGGGACTGCATGCGGTGATACTCGGAGGTTTCCTTAAGGACCGCTGCTATTGTGCTCCACAGCTCCACCTTCAGCTTGCATTCTGTGAAGCAGCCTCCTCAAATTTTGTTGAGGTTTCTCCAGTTCACTGGTTGGTTCTGAACCAACTATTTGTTTTCCTCAAGCTCTGCACTCAATTCATCAAACATCCGGGCATTCCTTGTGATTGTGCCACTCTAGAGACTGCTCCCTGCCCCATATACATTGTAACCTTTTGAATTCACATGTTCTACAACTTCTGCTATTTTGCTGGTTGAGTTGCTGCTCACTTTTTCTAATTTTGTCAATATCTCACTGAAAATCATCAATCACGGACTCCAGGAAAGGTGCTCATGACCCTACTCTGCAGCTTGGAGAACTCTTGAGACATAGGATGATATTTTTCCTGAAGCAACTTTGTCAATTTCATATTCTCTTGTGTGGGGAAGGAATTCAGCTCTTGCACTGCTTCTTGCACTACCAGACTATCTACACTGTTCTATTTCCAGAATAAGAACTCTATTCGTTCTTGAAGTTTATCATAGACAGTCACAATCTGGAACGTAGTTCTGAGAGAGGCTTCCACATGCTCCTGAAGCTGGCTGCTGCCCCTCCACTCTATCTCTTTCATGTGTGCATTCTTGGCCACTATTCGAGTTGGGTTTTGGTTCAGGCACAACAAGCACTTTCCTTTCTGTGAATAAATCTCCCAAGCCGTGACTCTAGTACCAGTTGACAATCAACAGGGAGGCATCATCTGTTGCAGGTTGTCGTTCACTTTCTTGATGTGCTCCTGCACTTCATTCCCACTTGCTTGGCGCTGATCCAGCATTTCTGTGAGGTTACAGTTTTTGGTTGGTAGTGCACAAATATCTAACTGCTCCATTGAAGAAACAGCCCTTGGCTTGATTGTTTCCACTATGGCCTCAAATCTTCAACAGCTGCTTTCTTTTCCAGAGCTATGGGTGTGCCAGGCTCTTTTGCTGCCTTTTTATTTCCAAGCCCTGGCATCTTGGCTTAATACATGAGCTGCTGTGCTCTCTCAGGGTGACCTAAGCCATGATCTAACTTGGTTTGTCCAATTCATTGGGCTGTGGCACAGCTAGCAACAGTTTCTTCACATAGGTCCTTGCTGGCATCACATCCCTCACCTCTGACCTCCTGCCACTGAAATTTAAAAAAGAAAAATTTATTTGTGTCATAGTTTACAGAAGTTTCAGTGCATAGTTGTCTTGGATCAAGACCATGTGGATGTCAGAGGGGCATACAAGCTGCCATATCAGAGCACATTATCCTTCATTCTGTGTCTCATATTCTATACAGGCTACCCACTCTAGGGTATTTGCAGTACGCACACACATAATTCTAGCAAAATTATGCCAAACCAATCAGTGGAGTCATTTAGTAATCACACACACTTGACCTCAACACTACATGTGCTAGGTCCAGCTACCTCTGAAAATCCCCCACCTATGTCCAAACGAGTCATTGGGGGGACATCTGGACAAAACATATAACCACAATTCTATCACAGAAGTGTTTATATTTAAAATAGTTTTGACTGGGTGACCTATGAATTCTTAAACAGTTTCCTT
This sequence comes from Myocastor coypus, assembly GCA_004027025.1. Lineage (NCBI taxonomy): Eukaryota > Metazoa > Chordata > Mammalia > Rodentia > Myocastoridae > Myocastor > Myocastor coypus. The sequence continues at coordinate 22,637 of PVJA010026096.1, read as the reverse complement.
CAAACAACTTCAGAGCCAAAAAGAAATTGCAAAATTACCAGTTTCACTGTAACTTTCACTAGGCTTCCTTGAAAGTTACATAATGATAATATATTTATCAAAACCTAGATGATTATTTTGTTGTAATACTATTAATAAGGTAGCATGTCTAATCACATTTATGTTTCCTTGTATTCATTGTGTTCTTGATTTTGTAAAGTTCTATGAAATTTTATCACCCTTATAGCTTCATGCACACAGTCAGGGTACTGAACTACTCTATGACTATAAAGATATTTTCTATTGATATCACTGCATAGTAACATTCTCTTCCTGATTCTAAACAGTGAGAAAAGAAATATCTCTTTCTATTTTTGTGGTACTGTGCATTGAACTCAGAACACTGCTCTTGCCAAGCAGGCACTTACTCTACTAAACTGTATCCCTAGCCCTAAACTACTAGACAAAAATAAGAGACACATGGCTACAAAAGTGAGCTCAAGGCCAGCCTGAACTGCATAACAAGACCCTGTCTCAAAAAAATATGGACAAAAAAATAAGAGATACAAGTATAGCCAATATTTTGGTTCTAGGCTTTCAAGGTCATGGCATAAGAGAACCTATGCTGTAAAATCCTATAACTCAGCCATGTCCCAAATTTCCTGCTCCAAATAATTATGGGGCTCCAGAGGAAAGTAATCAATGATGTACAGTGTGCCTAAGGAGAGTCACCTAGAGAGAAAGCATTCTCTCGGGCTTCCACAGTGTGCAAAATGGTCAAGCAAGGGCTTTGATTCATCCAGATGGCTGACACTGATAATAAGTTTGCAAATCACAGTACATGGTTCTAGGGTAAACCCTGAGGGGACCTGAGTGACCTTGTCAGATACAAAAGTTACATATTTTTTGTACCATAGGTCTTTTTTATTGTCTTAACCACCCAGCAGACAAGTCTAACCATGAGGTATAAAAAGGAAAGCCATATTAATATGCTTAGACGTAAAAGCTTTAAGTTCACAGCCCCCAAAAATGCCAGATGAGTTGATAATCTATTACTGCTATGGACTATTGGACTAACTATACGGTCACTTTCTCTTTGTGCAATTAAAACAAAGATCTGTACTAATGATGCTTAGACAAGACATCATGTCTGAATCTTGTACTCTGAAAAACTATGACAAAGACAACATTATACATATGCTAACTATTGTAAAATAATAATAATAAAAATTAAATATTAGGAAAGGAATCTGTTTCTCCTCATAAAAACTGATATATACCTAAAATCACACTGGAATTGAAAATTCTCAAATAATAGTTCCATTTTTTGTTAATGAAGAGTAATGTGAAATAATGAAATCATATTTTTAGTAATACTATGTTTGAATCATGATAATAACCTCAGCAAAAGAAATCCAGCAACAGAGGAAAAATTTGTCTTTTGACAGAAATTTTTAATTTTATACAGATGCTTACTGGATGACAATGGGAAGCTCAAACACCTGCCAAATTGGAGCTGAAATGATTATTTTTAAGTAAAATATTTTGATTCCATCTGCCACTTCAGAATTTCTAGCAACTGTTATGAAATGATGCTGTTGTGTTTTACACTAAAAACTTATGCATAAGGATTTACCAAATCTTGAATATATGTGAAATTTCTCTGAAAATAAAAGTAAATAACAGGAATGAAGGACTTATTTTCTGGCTTAGAATTGCCATATAGTAATTATTTCTTTTCTTCAGTAATATAAGTTGTTATCATTTTTATGTTACTGTTTATCTTGTTTTCATTTTCTACAGTTCCACTAGACCTTGAAATTAACAGCTACGTCTGTATCCTGCTCCAGTTCCATACCCCATGCTGTGCATGAAATTAGCAAGGTTATTATTCACTCTCTTGTTAATAAATTAACATATCCCTAGAAAATTATCACCCATTTAACAGTGTGTCTATTAGATGAGCGACTGAGAATAATGCTTGATTCATCATGCTTGTCAAGTTCAAACTTTTATTAGATTAAACCTAGTCTGTGTGTGTTCACAAAATATACATTTTCCAACTTTGTAAAATCAACCTTTACCTAAAAATGGAAATTACTACTTTTTCTGTTATTCACCATTCCTTTACTTTCACTTTCATTGCTATTGTCTTGTGTTACAAAATTCTAAGTTTCTTCTCATGGGTTTAAACACTTGTGGGTTACTTGTCAAATTTTTCAGACCACTCAGTTTTCATTACAACAACAAATAACTGAGATAATCAGTTTATGAAGAGAAATGACTTATTCTGCCTCACCAATTTGTAAGATGCCCTTAAAAATGTGTCAGAGAAAAGCTACTTACATTGTAGCCTGGAAACTGCAAACAGAGAAAGAAGAGACTAAACTTCCACAAATCATTTCAACAGCATGTCACAAATGTGTTGGCATCATACACTGTGCTCTCAAGGTGGAGACTACACCTTGAGTCCATGAACCTTTGGAGCATACCAACATTGGTACTGTAATCCTGAGAAAAAGAACTTTGAAACTGTAATTATGTTTAATCAGTAGAGTGTAAGATCGAGAGATTTTTGGATGGTCCAACTGTATCACAAGAACACTTTTTTAAAAAGAGTTCTCTATTTATATATAGATATAGGATACAGATATAGATACAGATTTATGGTAACTTGCTGATTTAGTAAACGTTTTACTAGAGGAACAGATATAACCCAAGAGGTACCAGTCCCAGAGTCAGATGAGGAAGTGTGCTGAGATTGTCTGCACACTGCCAATTGAAGGATTTGGTCCCAAGGCTTTTGTACTCACTGCAGTATTCCATCTTTAATGATTTCTACTGGTCTTTCCTGTATTCTATCGGTTTCTACTTGTCCCTGAGAGTCTCTAATGGTGTCTAACAGTTAGCCATTATGTTTGCAGTGGAAGACAGAAGAATCTGCTATGGAAAGCTGAAGGATCCAATCTGGACGTTGAAGAGTGTTCTGGAAGTCTGAAGATAAAGTCCAAGCTGACTATGAAGACTGAAATTTGTCCAACAAAGTGGAATGCTGAATTCTTCCTCAACCTCTTTTTGTGCTGAGTTATTCTGGGGCAAGGCCCTCACAGTCCACAGTGTGGAGCAGCCAGGAATGCAGCCAAATTTATACAATGAATTGACCACCAGGCATCTTGCCAAGTTGAAACAATGTATTGAACACTACACTTGCACTTGCCAAGCAGGCACTTATGCTTCTTAGCTATATTCCCAGCCCCCATAAAGAAATTTTTAGACAATATCATGAAAAGAATTCAGAGGAACAGAGTGACTGTGCAAGTAGAAATGACATGTTCAACTTCTTAGGCGAATGGGGTCACAGGGAGGGGGCCCACAAGCATATCCTCTAGGAAAAGAGAGAGGTAATGGCTAGCAATAGCAAGTAAAAGAGGAATTCCATTCTACAAGTGAAAGGGTGACAAACTGCCAACAATCTTAATAAACTGAGAGGTAAATTTTTCTCTGGAGCCTACAGGTAACAGCCAACCCAACTAATAATTTGTCTTCTGCTTAAGTTTGGCCTTATCACACTAACTAAAAATCAAGTGAGTCTATGTGGACTTATGACCCTCAGTATTTTGGGCAAATTAATAAGACCAGATTTATATTTCTTCATGTGTGATAGTTTTTACACAGTAAGAAAATGAATATATTCAGTAATCATTCTGTTTCACCTTTTGTTTTACATGTTTTTATTGTCTTTGTCTTATAAAATTGAATTTGTTGTATATTCATACAAAATTTAGCCTATTAACTATTCAATGTCCTCTCTTTCTACTTACCAGTAATTTAGACTTAAATTATATGTACTTGTATTAATATACGCACATCAGCATTTTTTGGGTTCGCATTTTCTTAGGATATGGCCTTCCAGATTTTTAATTTCTAAATTCCAACATTCAGTTTTATATATACATCTTATAAACAGTGGTTAGTATTGTGTCTTCATTTGTTTGTTCTAAAGTTTTGTGATTTTAATTGTTTGACATTTTTTATCTTTTAATTCGTATATGTTTGCTTTTGAGTTCATTCAGCTTTTACCTCTTCTATTTTTTTAAAAATATGCTTTGTACAAGTTCTCACTACACAGCTCAGACTCATAGCGAACCTCCTCTTTTCTATCTTACCAACACTTGGATTACCAGTGCACACCACCACGCCAGGATTTGTGACCTTCTGTCTGTGCCCAGGGGCAGGGCTGGTGCAGCATGTGGTACTAGGGATCGAAACCCATTTCTGCACTTGCCTAAGCAGGCATTTATTCTGTCATTTCATCAGCCTTGAGCTATCTCACTAGCCCATACCTTACATTTTGTTAACTTCTGTGTATTTGTCTATTTTATATATTTCTTCTTACTTTATTTCTTTTGATTAATTTGTATTTCTTTTTCCCGATCCATGTCCTGTAAAAATACACATTTTACACTAAAAGAATTAAAACTTAATTTTGAACTCGTCAAGCTTTTTTGGTAGTATTTAAAGAGTTTAATGGGCAATTATCTTAAATTGATTAAACTCATTTTATTGTTTCATATACAGACATCATTCAATTGTATTTATATTATGAATATTTCACCAATAGATCATCATTTTATTATATTAGAACTATTTTGTGTTTAATTACCTATACATTCAGTTTTGCAAAGTCCTTTATTCATTTGTAGTTCTAGTAAGTCTTATATATAAAGTCTCCCTGAAAGACTCATGTTTAATGGAGGTTTAGTAGGGTGATTAAAATATCTACTGCACCAATGAGTTTGAAGGCATGGAATACTAAAATGCGGGGCATAGTTGGAGGAAATTGGTAACACAGGATATCTATGAAGGTTTCATCTTGTACTCATCCCCGTCCTCACTCTCTTACTGTTTTGATTTCTCTGTCTCCCTCCTCTCTGTCATGAGCTGACATGCTTTCTCCCCTATATGTTCTCTGCCACGATACTGTAGTGACCACCAGATCAAAAACAATGGAGCTAACCAACCATGGACTGAAACATCTGGAACTCTGTACCATGATGAACTTTTACTCATTTAAGTTGTTTTCAGACATTTGATCACAGCAACAAAAATCTAATACAATGGTTGAACTTATTTCTGGAGATGTTTTTCTTTTTGCTTTTGCCTCACTGAACATTACTGTGCAATTTTATCTTTATTTTTTAATTTTTTAAATTTTAATAAGAAATTACAATGTGACAGTTTTAAAACACATTGGTAGTATATTCACTATAATTGATGCAATGCATATTGTTGTACTCATTGTAGTTATACAGAGCACAGAGTGTAGACATCATAAATTTTCTAATGGTTATTAGTACAATAGATTATTCTCTTTGATATAAGACAAAGTAGGTGTATACATACTCAAATGGTCCATAATTCAGTGGGCTAGTGGCGAAACCAGCAACGCTTGTTTTGTTTTGTTTTTGTGGAACAAGGGTTCGAACTCATGATCTTGCACTTGCTAGGCAGGCAGTTGTGCCATGTAGCTATCTCCCCAGTCCCAAAACCATCAATGTTGGAAGCTGTTGATTAGAGCCTTTTACAGCTCAGCATACTAAACTACCTTTACATTTTATGTGTTATGTTTAAACTTTTCTGCTGGGTGGTTAAGGGCAAGTTATAGCAACACCTGTATAACAAAACATGTAGTTTTTATATCTCCAAGGTCCAGCAAATCCCCTCAGAATTTACTTTGGAACTACGTGCAGTGCTTTGTAGAACTGTTGTCTACATACTGGATGAGTCATGGCTATTGCTTGAGCAGTTTGTTCTCTATGAAAGCCTGAGAGAATGTTTTCTCTCTAGGTGACTACCTTAGGCACACTGTACACCTTCAAACCCTTTCCTAAAAATAGAGAGACATAACACAGCCGAATGGGAATCAAAGACTTAGGGGTTAAACAGCAAAGTGACTGGAAGTAAAAAAGAGAATAAACAGTTGGAGCAAAACTACACACTTATAGGCACAAGAAGAATTAGACAAGGGTCCTAGGATACCTCAAAATGTTTTGGACAGTGATGGTAGCAATATGTAACACTAAAACTATGCTTGAAACCCTGTCATTCTGACCTTTTAGATGTGTGCTACTTCCAATGTAATTTCAGTTACTGTTATACTCTCTCTCTCTCAAGTAAATGATTGGTTTACAAGAAAACAGAAAAGGGCATTAAATGAGAGTAAGAGTATAGGAAAATTGTCAAAATATGGACAGACTAAAATTTGGTACAGGCTTATATTTGTGTACAAACGTGTAATTGCTTTTATCGCATTGCATAGGGATTTATTAGAATACCAATGATTGATGGAAAATACCAATCTCGAGTTAAGTGTCAGATGTTCGATATTCAGAAAGACAATGATATTAAGCTGAAGCACCCATGCTCTAGAGTGATAGTATCACTAAGCTTTTCTTGTGGAGGGCTAAGAATATAACTTTACACACCAAAAATTAGAGAAAAAGAAGGGCTACAAAGATAGCCAATATTTTGGCCCTAGCCCTTCAAGGACAGGACACAGGACTCAGGACACAACAGAACCTGTGTTGTAACTTCCTATAATTCAGTGTGCTTTTAGCTTTAAAGCACATATACTAGTGTCACATTCATTCAGCTTTTGCTCTTGTAATGAATTTGTATGTTATCATTCTTTTACATAGGTTGCCACTGCTATGAAAATCTGGGTGTGCTGTGAAAACATTCAGAAGGCTAGGCATACATAGTTCAGTGGAATAGTACCTACTTGGAGTTGTAAGTTCCTGAGTTCAATTCTTAGTACCAGTAAAAGAAATTTTAAAAAGAAAAGATCTGGGTAGTTCACATTAACTGTGCTATTTTAACTTTATATTCTCTTCTCACTTATCTCTTTATGCTTTGAAGACTTTATAACAGTAATGTTTGCTCTCTAGCATGAAATCCAATTTAATAGATTCAAGAAAAGAAATAGGGTCTTATATATTTTCCTAATTATTTTCTTTTGCATGTATATTGATTAGTGCTATATTGGAGTACAACCATTCTTCTGTTATGACCACTTCTGCTATTCAATATAATTCAGATATTAAACACGGAGTTACTTTTATTTTTATCACCTCATTTTTATTTTTAATGTATTTAGTACAGGCTCAACAGGGTTTCATGACACAGATCAGACTTGCAATAATTCTGTTGTTTTCAGCCTCGTAAGTGCTGGGATTACAGGAGCGTACCACCATACCCATAGTCAATCACCATGTCAGCGTGACCCCAAAAGAGTGCCAGCATGATACACTAGGATCAAACTCTCACCTCGGAGCTTTGCCTAAGCAGGTGCTTTATTATGCTGAGCTATGTGGCTGGCCTTCTTTTAACATCTTTTTTATTTTTATTAATTTCAATAAGAAATAACAATGAGAAAATTTCAAAACATCTTAGTAGGACAGCCACAATAATTAATATAGTGCATATTATCTTTATAGGAGTTATTCAGAGTAGAAGATGCAGACATGATAACTTTTCTAAACACTACTGGTAAAATATTTCTCATTGAAATAAGAGAAAATAGTTGTATAAATAGAGCAATTGTCCACAATAGTAGTGAGTTATCGACAGAACTGGCAATGTCAGAAGCTGTTGACTTGAGCTTTTTACAGCTCAGCATACTAAACAGGCTTTATTTTTTATGCCCCATGGTTAAACGTTTCGGCTGGGTGCTTAAGAGCAAGTTAAAGCACGACTTATATAATAAAACATGCAATATTCATAACTGATAAAGTCAGTCAAATCCCCTCAGGGTTTACTTTGAAACCACGTACAGTACTTTGTAGAACTGTTGTCTGTCAGCCATCTGGGTTAGACACAGCCATTGCTTGACCAGTTTGCTCTCTGTGAAAGCCTGAGAAAATGTATTCTCTTTTAGATGACTCTCCTTAGGCACACTATACATCCTCAATCGCTTTCCTCTGTGGCCCCATGTTCTCCCTGATTAGAAAATTTTGGACACTACTGAGTTATAGGGTGTTACAGTACAAATTCTCTTATGTTATGAGTCTGAGTCTTCACTGAGGTTCAAGAATTAGGTCCAAAATATTGGCTTTTTTCATCTCTTTATGTTTTGGCTATTTTATTTTATTTTTATTACTTTTCATAAGAAATTACAATGTGACAGTTTCAAAACACGTTACTAATACATTCCCAATAACTGATACAATGCATATTGTTGTCCTCATTATAGTTATACAGAGCATAGGGTATAGACATGATAAATTTTCTAATGGTTATTGGTACAATAAATTTCTTCTCTTTGATCTAAGAGAAGGTAGGATTGGCTTTGACATCATGCAATTCTTTAGCTGCTCTTTGTCATGGAAGTATTTTACTTATCCCTCATACTTGAAGGAGAGTTTTGCTGGGTATAGCAGTCTGAGCTAGAATTTGTTTACATGGGTAACATGAAGCTCTCTGTTCCATGTTCTTCTTGACTACATGGTTTGTGAAAATAAATCTGCCATTATTCTGATCAGTTTTCCTTTAAATGTGATCTGTTTCTTTTCTCTAGCATCTTTTCGTATATTATTCTTTGCTGGCTTTCTGGGATCTTTACTATTATATGTCTGGGTGTGTTTTTATTCAGGTTGATGTTATTTTGAGTTCTATATGCTTCAGTTACTGAATGTCCCATTGTTTTCTCAAATTTGGGAAGTTTTCTGCTATTGCTTCTGACAATATTCTTTTCATATCATTTGTGTCAACTCCTTCCTTCTTGTAGATTCCTATCAACCTCACCTTCTTCATTTTTTAATCTTCTTGCACATTTTGAATTATTTTTCTTGCATCCTGGTTGTTTTTAAGAGATCCTTTCTTACCATTTCACTAGCTTCAACTGTGTTTTCAAGATCTGAGACTCTATCATCACTTTCATTCATTTGGTTTTGCCAGTTTGTGATTGAGATTTCATTTTCTTGTATATCTCTTTGAAACTGTTTCATGCGATCTACTTCTTTCTTATATTGCTCAATCATTTTTCTATTCGCCTCTAATTTTTATCAATGTCTTCTTTAGTGGCATTAAGTCCTTCATTATAGTTATCTTTTCTTTCTCTACTTCAGTTATTACATCTGCTCTAATCTACTCTGTACTTTTCTGTAGTTGTTCCCCTCATTTAGATGCTGTTTATTTAGACATGTCTTTTTTAACTTCAGAGGTTATTTCTGCTCTGGTTTCCTCTATATACTTCAGCAGTTGTTTTTCCACTTCAGAGTCTATTAATTCATGCATTTCTTTTTTTATTTCTTTTTTTTTTTTTCTTCAGATGTTACCTCTGAGCCGGGCGTGGTGGCTCACGCCTAATGCCAGCACTCGGGAGGCTGAGGCAGGAGGATAGGTGTGAGTTCGAGACCACCCTGGGCTACAAAAGTGAGCTCAAGGTCAGCCTGCACTGCATAACGAGACCCTGTCTCAAAAATACCAGAAAAAAAAGATGTTACCTCTGATCTGAGTTACTCTGTATGTTTCTGCACTTGTCTGTGTACCTCATATGCTATGTATTCAGAGATTTCATCTTCATCATTCCCATTCTATTCCATGGCAATGTCTCCTGTATTTGTTTTGGGTGGACTTGGGAGACAAGATTGGATCTTGCTCCTTGTCTTTATCATTTTTTATAGCAGTGATCTCTGCACTTTGGTGAAGTTATGGAGTTAGCACTTATGGAAATTCAGATCTGGATCCAGCAAGCTTGTTGCCATTCAGGTGTCCCTGGCTGTGAGTCGGATTCCCCGTGGGTTGGGTCAGTGGCCAGCCATGTGGGGAAGTTGGGTGGTGTTCGGGTTTGGGCAGTTGACACGTTGGAGGATGAATGAGGCTGAGAGAGTTCTTACTTGGCTGTTTTGAGGCCCGGATGGGAAGGTGAGTGGATCAGAGCTCGGGCCATTGATGAGTCAGGGGGTTGATACGGGCTGAGGCTGCCGTGTGCAGCCCAGTTGGGATGGCAGGCGGGGTCCGAGCTGGAGTTCTGGGTTGGCATGGGGGGCAAGTCCGAGTTGGAGCTCTGGCCAATCGCCACAGGTACCTCTCGTCTCTTAACTTGTATTTGTTTCTTAAATCAAGAACTTTTTGCTATTCCTTTTTTATTGCTGTAAAAGATATTTTGATTTTTTGCATTAACATTTTTATTGTCCATTATGAGGGCTCTGTTTCACAAGTATATCTCTGTTAGCTCAGCCAGCATTGTGTCACAATTGTTGTCAAAGATGCTGCACATGCCTGTAATCCCAGCAGTTTTGAGGCTGAGGCAGGAGGATCAGTGTGAGTTCACAACTAGCCTGGGCTACAAAAATGAGTTCAAGATCAGCCTGAGCTGCATAGTGAGATCCTGTTTCAAAAAGATGAAAAGAAAAAAAAAACAATTAAAACTATTACCTTTCCCCATGTGAACTGGTCTTGTCCACATCAAGTGACCTTAGATTATATACTAAACATTTATACTAATATGTATCACTCTTTTTAAAAATAATTTTATATAATTTTGACATTCTTGTTTTATCAGTGAACAACTTGGTTAATGTCATATATGAATTTTCAAGCTGTCTTCTGTTTTCTGATGATTTAATTGCCAATCAGTACTTTCAATGTGTTTATCATGATTTCTAAATCTAATAAAAAAAACTAATTTGGTACATGGGTGGTCATGTTACATGAATTCTCAATGTTAACAATATAAGCACTATGATGTGATTCATCCTTGCACACTATAGCATAAACCCAAGACCTTATCAAATTCAAACACAAAATAAAACATAAATATCAGCAACAAGCTGGGTGTGATGGTGCACGCCTGTAATCCCAGCACTTGGGAGGCTGAGGCTGAAGGATCGGTGTGAGTTCGAGACCAGCCTGGGCTACAAAAATGAGCTCAAAGCCAGCCTGAACTGCATAGTGAGACCCTGTCTCAAAAAGACAAAAAAAAAAAAAAAAAAAAGTCAGCAACAGCAAGATAGAGCTTTTAAAAATTGGAAAAGTTCCAAGAGTGAAAGAAAAGAGGAAAAATGAGCAGGCAAGGAGGTATAAACAGTGTTATGTCCACATACCAAGTCCACACAATGACAACAATCATAATGCATTGCAAATATGTACAATTACAAATAAAAATTATTTCAGAAAATATTTATAGAGTCAAAAGTGCAAAAATGAATCTCATAATAATTTTATAGGGCTGTCTTTGTAGGTCTTCTGGTAGGATGCTGTGGATTTTGTTATATCCTACCATTATGTATATCATTTCTGAGTACATGGATGAAAAGAGAACAAGACAGAAAAAAATGAAAGAAAGAAGGAAAGAAAGAAAAGAAAGAAAAAAGAAAGAAAGAAGAAAGACAGTTCACGCTTCCTCTTCTGTTTCTCAAACCAGAAGTAGAACATTTTTTGTCCTGACCTTTTTTGTTTACTATTTTATTATTTCCTATACAATAAAACAAAATAAGAGAAAACATTAACTCTGTTCAGTGCAAATTTAACTTTGATCATCCTCTCATTTTTCTGCTGTTGAATTCTACAAGAAATTTAAAGGAGACATAACCCCAATACTCCTCAAACTCTTCCATGAAATTGAAAAGGAAGCAATCCTTCCAAAATAATTCCTAGAGGCAAGTATTACACTGCTACCAAAACCAAAAAGAGATGTAAGTACAAAAAAGAAAAGTACGGACTAATTTCTGTCATGAACATAGATGCAAAAATTCTCAATAAAATCCTCGCCACTAGAATACAACAAATCATCAAGAAGATTATACAACACGACCAAGTAGTATTCATCCCAGGGATGTAAGAATGGTTCAATATACGTAAATCTATAAGAACAATACAATATATCAATATAGCCAAGACAAAAAAATCACATGATCATCTCAATTGATGTTGAAAAGGCCTTTGAGAAAGTCCAGTACTGATTCCTGTTCAAAGTTCTACAGAAAATTGAAATAGAGGGTCTCTCCCTCAACCTGATAAAAGCCATCTACAACAATCCAAAAGCTAGCATAATTCTAAATGGGAAAAAACTGAAGTCTTTTACTCTCAAATCTTGTACAAGATAAGGATGTCTCCTATCACCGCTCCTATTCAATACAGTTCTGGAATCATTAGCTACAGCCATTAGACCAGAAAGAGAAATAAAAGGGATAAGAATAGGTAAAGAAGAAGTAAAACTTTCACTATTTGCAGATGACATTATAATCTACTTAGATGACCCAAAGAACTACTGGAATTAATACACAAATTCAGTAACATAGCAGGCTAAAACATCAACACACAAGTGTGAATAGCATTCGTCTACACAGACAACAAACACACTGAGAGAGAAATTAGAGAAACAGTACCTTTTATGATAGTACTGAAGAAAATGAAATACTTAGGAATTAACCTAACTAAGGAAGTAAAAGACCTTTTCAATGAAAACTATAGTACTCTGAATAAAGAGATCTTGGAAGATTTCAGAAAATGGAAAGATATTCTGTGGTCCTGGATAGGAAGAACCAATATTGTGAAGTTGGCCATACTTCCTAAATTGTTATACAGATTTAATGCAATTCCTATCAAAATCCCATCAACATACTTCACAGACCTGGAGAAATCACTCCTAAAATTTATTTGGAACCCAAAAAGACCCAGAATTGCAAAGACAGTTCTGGGTAACACAGGTAAGGCAGGAGACATTGCAGTTCCTGACCTAAAGTAGTACAATCAGCATTTTATTGGCAAAATAATAGACCTCAAGATCAATGGAATAGTTTAGAAAATGAAGAAACAGATACAAACACACTCAGCCATCTTATCTTTGACAAAGTGTCCAAACACGCTTGCTGGAAGAAAGATAGCCTCTTTAACCAATGGTGTTGGAAAAACTGTCTCTACATGCCTCAAAGTAAATCTTGACTCTAGTCTATCACCATGCACTCAACTAAATACAAAATGGAGTAAAGATCTAAATATTAAAAGAGAAATATTAAATCTCCTAGAAGAAAAAGTGGGAGAAAATCTTGAAGACTTCAGGGCAGGGAAAAAATTCATGGACAAAAATCAAAATGCACGTTTAATACTTGAAAGCATCAACAAATTGGCCCTCCTCTGGGTAAGAAGTTTTTGCACATCAAAAGAAATTATCAACAGAGTGAAAAGACAACCTCCAAATTTTGAAAAGATTTTAACTAAGGAGAACTCAGGCAAAGTTCTTCTATCTAGAATCTTAAAGAACAGAAAACCACTAGGATCCCAAAATTCAAATCCCAATCCAAATTAGGCATCTGAGATGAACACAGAGAAAGAAATTTAGCAAACCTATAAATACATAAAGAAATGCTCCCCGTTGCTAGCTATTCGTGAAATGCAAATCAAAACAACACTTAGATACCATCTCACCCCAGTAAGAATGGCTATCATAAAGAAACCAACCAGCAACAAATGCTGGAGAGGCTGTGGGGAAAAAGGAACACTTCTCCACTGCTGGTGGGAATGCAGATAGGTGCAACCATTATGGAAAGCAGTGTGGAGGATCCTTACAAAACTAGAATTGGAAGTTCCGTTCAATCCTGCTATCACCATACTAGGAATTTTCCCAGAAGAACTTAAAACACCATACTATACCGATATCTGTGCACCTATGTTTATAGCAGCCCAATTTGTAATAGCCAAATCTTGGAAACAACCAAAATGCCCATCATTTGAAGAAGGGTTAAAAAAGCTATGGTATTTTCATACAATGGGATATTACTCAGCTATAAAGAATGATGAACTGGAAAACTTCATATATAAATGGATGTATATTGAGCATATACTCATAAGTGAAATAAACCAGACCTAAATTTGTAGGTATCATATAGTCTCCCTAGTATAAGAAATCTAAAGAAGAAATAAAAAAGTAAAGGTATAACACAGCTGAATGGAAATCAAAGATTTTTGAAGCAACACTAAAACTATACTTGGAATGCATGTCATTTGATACTTTCAGATGTGTGCTGCTTCTACTGCAAACTCAGTTACTGCTCTACTCTCTCTCAAGTAAATGATCAGTTAACAAAAAGATAAAAAGTGTATTAAGTAAGAATAAGAGCCTAAGCAAAACACAATAGGCTTGACAAGCTACAATTTTGTACATTCTTAGATTTCTAAATATCTGTTTATAAGAATAAAACTTTTTCTTCTCTTTTTTTCTTTCTTCTTTTTTATTTCAGAACCAATATCAATTGGAAGATTTTTCACATATGCACCCTGTATAACGTTTATGAGATCAACAATATGCATTGTCTCAGCTATTGCAAATGTGCTACTAACATATTTTGGAACTCTCATATTGTTACCTCTTATTAAAAGTAATAAAAATTAATAAAAACACTACGTTTAGTTTTCAGGGTGCAGATCTGTGGTGGAGTGCTTCAACAGTGTATATGAGATGCTGAGTACCATTCCTAGCAAGTCATATAGCCAATACTGCAAATAATGCATGTTTTATTGATGCAATTTTTGCTTATTTTTGTACTGAGGAATATGAAGAAAATCATAAAATTCAATTATTAAAGAACAACTTGGGCTTCCTTATTCCAGAATAGCAGGCAGGACCATCAGGCCTATGTGGCTTGAGGTCTGGAATTGCACAACAATACTTTTGTCACATTCTGTCTGCCAAAGAAGGCCAGAAGATGTGCAGAAATGAATATCATCTTTTGATGAAAAGCACTGCACAAGACCATTGCCATGTTCTTCCCAAGATGTTTGTCAATGATGTATGCTTGTTGTGATTACAGAATGAAATAATACATGCCAAATGTTTTAACTGATGGTCACTTCATGAACTATTTGGGGCATACAGAAAGAATCCCGTTACTCTATGTCCAGGTTCTGTCAAGATTGTAGGCCTTATTGACATTCTTCCTATTAATGAATGTTCTGATTTGGGCTGTATATGAAGTATATCCAGCATCCCCTTAGGTTTCAAATATCCCAGACATCCACTTTCTCAGTTAATAATTCAAAAGAAGGGTATACCAAAGTTAACAATATTTCAAGCTTTTCTATCAGGAAATCTGATTTGCAAAGGTCACTTTACCGTTGTCTAGATAAGGAAAATGTGTGGTGAAACTCATTTATTACAATAAATAATGTTAAGTGACAGCTTAAGAAAAGAACAGCAAAATTTGATAGCAAAAGAAAATATTTTGTCTTGGTATTTTATGGAATTTTTTTTCTGTCACTAAACAGAATGGCTTAAAACTTATTTCTGATTCCATAGTTGTTGGCAGTACAGGTATTTGACACTGGGCCCAATCGTTAGCTTATGTGCTTCACACTATTTATATTTTGCATATTCAGGTAAGTAAACATGTTTTATTCATTTATTTTTACTAAAACCATGGTTTCAGTTATTACCATGTAAAATATAGTATACTTGGACATTGGAGATATTTGCACATATTTATTCATATTCAATTTGTTTTATAAGTATTTCTCCATTAACTACCACCTGTCCTTAATTTTCACCAAAGCTATGTAGAAATTAACATGAGTTTTACTTTTTTAAATTTTTTTTCTCTATTTAGGACAGGGTCTACAGGGTCTACAGTGTAGATCAGACTAACAGTGATTCTCTTGTTTTCAGCCGCCCAAATGCTGGGATTACAGGTGGGCACCACCCGGCCCAGTGTCAATTGCCTTCTCAGCACACCCTGCAGGTATCACTCTGGGGATGAACCCTGGCTCCTGCCCTCAGCCTATGCAAGAACATAAGTTTTAAAAATAAAATATTTTCTATTTCATACTGCATTTGTACCTACTGCCTCCAATTGCTAAATTCTCAGTTTCCTGTCCCAGGTCAAAAGCTAATTTACTTTGAAATGGAGTTCCATGCACATAATTTTACCAATTTCAAGAAGTTGAAGACAGATAACATATATATATATATATTCTGGGGCACGTCGTCATCTGTACTATTATTCTTTTTATTTCAATTACTATTTCTTCAAAATTTTAGCAGCACTGTAATTGCCTTGCCCTTATCACAGTGGAATTCAAATAATTATATTTCATGCCCATTCATTTGTAATACTCTATATGTTTGAAATGGTTGGAGACTCTGTCTATTTTTGTCTAATACACAGCAGGTACTTGGTAATTGATGGAATTAATGTATTATTATCATTATCTAACTTTACAGGTTCCTACTATGTACCAGTCATTGTACTAAGCCTTGCTAGCCAAACCAGGAGAAATATAATTGCAATTAGAATGATTTATATGCATATTAAACAAAAGTATAAAGGAATGTCTCTGATTCAATAAAAGTGAAATGATTTTTAAAGACAATGTTTCTTATTCTCACATGTATGATAATTAAAGTATTTTAGATATTATAAGTTTGTCACAAAATTTATCAAAATAAACTTTTTACTGATGTAACAACTTTGTGTGTTTAGATGCATATCATTTCTGTAGCTCTCTAAATTTTCACCAATACTTTCTCTGGTTCATGAGACAAGCATAGTCTTGAAAATCATCTCTGAAATTTTGTCACTTTTTTGGAAAGATCAAATTGGGCACATAAGGTACTGAAACATCAGCAGACGGAGAATTTCATGACCGAGCCTGTATCTTCTCATTTCCATGCATATTCCTATGGGTAGTCCTGTATGGATGCAGTATATACTTTTCTTGCTTGCAATCTGCAAGAATAACTGTAGGAGACAGTCTCCTGAGATCACAGGGTACTAATTATTCCATTCTGGGCAATAGAACACATTAGATGGAAGGAATAACTATGGATAAACCAGACAACATTGCTCTCTTCCTGTCAGAAGGATATGCTGCACATATTTGCTCACTGAGTACTATGGTCCTGAGGCATAGAAGGGAACCTTTTCTCTTTTGAATCCTGTAGTTGTGGTGTAAGTGAAGTGCACAAAGTCAAGAATCAGTGTATTCCAGAAAGCTTTCTTAGGCCTTGAAGGTCAGTTCAAAATGGAGCATGAACTTTCTTTCCTTTGACGGTTATCCATGAATAATATGTCTTCTGCATATAATAATGTCTATAATTAACATGTTCTGTCTCACTAGGCTCACACAAGTTGGTAACCAGTGTGCATCCAATGTGCTTTACAGTCACAACAACTGCTTTAAAAATAACCATGCAAAAAAAGTAATTACATCAATAAAATGACATAACTTGTATTACTAACTTTATTTCCTTAAATTGATTTTTATATGTTATTGCCAGTCAAAATGATTATAGTAGCTCTCATGTTTGACACATGCACTTGACAATAAAGTAGGAAGTTGGAAGTATATCCTATTTTAAATGATTGTATCCTGAGCCAATAAAAAATTAGCAAGAATATGTCAAACTCTATTTTCAGGTTTTAGATTAAGTCTTTTCCTACTAAGACTTTCTTTCTTCCAGACAATAGCTCTTAGAAGACTAACTGACAAAAGGCTAAAAAAAATAAAATTTTTACCTTTCAGAAAAGCGTTAACTACCTGAGTATTCTATATTTAGAATGCATGCAAAAGTATTGTGAATCATTAAGCAGCTATTTGATGTTAATGAAACAGTATGAACATGTGTACATTCCTCAAACTTATTCTCAACCAAGTGATAAGCATGAGGTGAGTAAAACTAATGTAAATCATTAAAAAAAGAAAGAATCGAACTCTATATGTTACATTAGTGAGCATTTCCTACCATGACACTTCTCACTGATCCCTGTTTTGTCTAATTATTTGACGTCATAAGTTAATAGAAGCACAAATTTTATAGTTCCAGCAAGTGTTTGCAGTTTGCAATCAATGGAGATGAATATAGGGAATGGAGTTATAAGGAGAGGAAAACTTTATTTATTTATTTATTTATTTATTTATTTATTTGTTTGTTTATTCATATGTGGTCAGCTCAATCCATCCAGGCATAGCATGTGGTGCCAGGGATTAAACTTTGGTTCCTGCATGCTTGCCTAATCCTGTCTCAGCAGGCACTTTAGAGAGCTGTGCTATCACACTTGCCCTTGGAAACCCATTTTAACAAAAATTCATGTTCTCCAAATTTTAGTATATTAGATTTGAATTTCTTCATTATTCGCACCATTATTGAAGTATGAATATAATTGCATGCATCTATGTGGTTCAATAAGATGTTCATATATATATATATATGTATATATATATATATATATATTCAAAATATCATGATTAAAGTGACATAATTAAAATACCTATCCCCTTTTTTATCTATCATTTCTTGTGATGAAACATTTATTCATAGTTACTTTGAAATATATAATGCATTGTTATATTCTATAATTATGCTAGTGTTCAATAGATGTAAAAATTAACTCCTAATATTTGAAAAATTAAACATGTTAATAATTATTCTGGGGATGATAAATTCAAATAAAAGCTATAGTTTATTGAGTTGTGGTTTGACAAGAAAAGAGAATCTGGAGTCAATGAGGAAAAAAAATTGGAGGGAAAAAACTCAAGGAAACAAAAGTGGATGTAGCTCTGTGATAAATATGGCCTACATAGGCTTTTAGTCTGGATTTTACTTTAAAGGAAATGATCAAACTAAATTTAAATGCAAATTAGGGAATCCAGTTGAAAGTTAACATATAAATTTCTCAAGATCATATATATATATATATATATATATATATATATATATATATATATATATTAGACAATATATAGCATAGGCTGAGGGCAGGAGCCAGGGTTCATCCCCAGAGTGCTACCTGCAGGGTGTGCTGAGAAGGTAACTGACACTCGGCCTGGTGGTGCCCACCTGTCTAATATATTGTCTAATATATATATTAGACAATAATATTAACCACACTGGGCACTGAGAATTTACATTTAGAAGAGACTTTTTTCCATCTATTTTAACATAAGAAAATAGGAAAGATGTGAAAACAGTTGGATAAGTTGAGATATTTAGTAGATGATTCCTCTATGATACTTTGTAGTTTTTCTGTTAAGTCTAAGATAATGACATGCTGAAAGTAATATATGTTGAGAACTTATATTTAGAAGAATAATGAAAGTTTCAAATAAGTGTTGCCATGTGTTACAGAACAAGTTGTAGAAGACCAAATGATAAAATTACAAGATGATGTGAGTTTTCTTTTTTAAAATTGGCATTAATGAATTATTTTAAATACATTCAGTGTTCTATAATTTTCTTCCATAGTACCCAGAAATACTAGCATACAAATAACTCTTGACAAACTACTTTAGAGTATATTTAGAGTGTATATTTTGCCAGAGAAGAGCTAGTGAAAGGTAGAGGAGCAAAGGTAAACTGGCTATTGAGCATTAGGGTTTTAACAATGACAGGTCATAAATTCTTAGTTTTATCTTGACAAAAGGAAAGAGAATAGAGTGCACATAACTGAAATAAAGAAATATCAGAAGACCAAACATGTCAGTTAGAACAATAGTCTTGTATGCAAATGATATGAAAAGAAAAATCTAGTAAAAGATATTTTAAACAAAAATGGAAATGGGTGTGACATTAAGAGTCATACCGTAATGACACTGCTAGTATCTGATATGTGATGATGGTAGAGGATTCTTTTTCGGAGACATAGGAACTCATCAGGGATGATATAGTCAGTCTCACTCAGGGAAGCTGGATCTTTAGGATGTTTAAATAGGCAATCATGGAAATTTCGAATGACTCAAATTTATTAAAGACAAGAAAATACAATTTTGCTAGATCTTCACTTGAAGTTTTTTTTTTTCCTTTTAATGTAGATTTTACTATTCTTTTGTGCTGAAAGCAGTAGATCAGGAGTTGGTAACCAATGAAAAATCTTTTTATTGCACTCATGGATTTCTAAGAAAAGCAAACATGCAATGTCATATATTGAGCCAGAGTTGTACTGGAAAAAGATAAGTGGAAGTGGAATGACAAAATGTACGCATGTGTCATTTTTCTGGTTGCCATGGGGACATGCATGTAAGGCACACCAGCAAACTGTTGCAGTGGGACATAGGTGTTGTCCTTACCTACTTTCCCACAGGGCCATGATAATTATATTAGTTGAATTACTTAAAGTGCTAAAATCTAACTTGAAAATGTGACTGAGGATGAGTTCTAGACTGCTTTATTTTCATGTGAATGGTATGTTTCTGGGTGAATTATATACTGTGTCTTGGGATTAGCTAACATTTCAAGACAGCAAGATCTCCAATATTTATGAAGCCTAAATGTTATAGCTTCAAAATACAAAGACAGAAAAAAATGTAAAAAAGAAAGAAATAGATTTACAGAGAGAAAGAGAGAGAGAGAGCAAGAGAAAAGTGTGAGAGACAGACTGATAGACACAGAGAAACAGAGAGCGAGATAGAGAGACAGAGAGACACAGAGGCAGAGAGATTACAGAAGTGAGGACAGTTATTGGATATGAGTAATTGCAAAAAGTAAAGCATAGTCAAATATAGATCTTAAAGGAGCAAGGGTATTAATAAAATAGAATTTTGGGGTCTTGAAATATAGCTCAGAGGTACAGCAGTTATCTATTATGCACAAGTCCTTGGGTCTGATATGTAGCACTGAAAAACTAGTCCAGAAAGTAGCATAAGCAGGGGCTAGATAAGGAAATGCACAGCTAAACTCTGAGATATTTAGAGGGGCAATATATCCAGTATAATCCCCATTTAAGCAGGATAATAGAGGCAATGTTACTGTTAGTCAAAAATGTTGTCAGTAGTCACATATAAGTGATGAGGAAAATTCTCAAATACAATACTGACTTTGAAGATCTAGGGCCAAAATATTGGCTATCCTTATAGCCCTTTTTTATTCCTCTAATTTTTGGTCTGTAAACTTATATTCTTAGCCCTCCAGAGGAAAAGCTTACTGATACTAGTACTCTAAAGCATGGGTGCTTGTGCTTACTATCAAAGATCATACTTTTAAGTGCAATAAATGGACACATGTGTAAATATAGGATGATACTTATACAGTTTTATAGAAAAAAAAAGGCAGATGGCAGGCACATTGCAAAATAAAATTTCTGGTGAATGTGGCAGTTAATCTGCATTGTCAATTTATATGTTTCACAAGCTGCCCAGTAGTTAGAAAAGCACAGTTCAGGACCCATTTGTATGGCTCACGAATGTGTAATTTATATGGTTATATTTGGTTTTTGGCTACATTGTTAGACAAGTTCAGTTTAGTTAATAAATGTACTTGCTAGGGATTACTTATAGAAAAGTGTTGGAGCTCTGCTTTAGAACATCACCTGAGTTGCCTGTTTCCTTATTGTAGAGTCCTCATTTAATAGACCACAAAATAAAAGAGTAAAAGTAAAAAGAAAAGTAAAAGAAATAAGGAACATTTCATCCAATCCTTATTTAAAAAAAAAACTGTCAATCTCATCAAGCAATATCTAGCTCTGTAGCTGGTGGCATTGTTAGGCTATACTCTACCACATAGCATCAACATCTGGTGGAGCCACACTGGAGAACTAAGTGATTTTATCCTAAAAGTTTAACATACTTTGATAAACTTTTAGAGGGCAATTCTTTCTACATTCCATTGCAAGTCAACCTAACAACCTTTCACAGAGAAGGTGATAAATGCTTTGAGAACATCCCAAGAACCAGCAAGACCCAATACATTATAGGCTTAAAAGTAAAAATCTATAAATGCTCAATCTGAGAAGAAAGCCGCTGTGCTCCCTGCTAAAGAAGGATGTCTACATAATTGGTTACCAGAGATTGGCTTTATAATGTTTAGTGAGCTAGACATTCAGAGTTTGGTACAGGCATTGTACAGGTGTACCTGATTGCTGGTCAGGCTGGTGTCACGACATGGCACCATCCATATGGTGGCATTTTATTGGCAAAGGCAATGCAAGATTACAATGACTGAGGGCATTCCACCCAGGTTTCAAAGAAAGACCAGGGAGGTCAGGAAGTATGTTTTTGTGAAAGTGACTCTGTATCTGGGGCATGATGTGCAGCGGGGTTCCGAGTCAATTGGAGGGAAAGGATTGTGGATTATCTGCTGAGAGAAGCTATAGCCTGTGAGCACAGTTAACTAAAGAGATAGACCATGTTGCCTGCAACTGCCATAGCCATAAATGTGGGAGTATTCATGCTGTTGAGAATATTTCACATGCCAGTATGTGCACAAGAGGCTAAAAAGGGATTTACAGGACTTAAAATGTTCACTTCTGGGTTTCAGGCTTGCTTTGGTCCTATTCCTTTTTTTATCCTGGTATACTGCTCTTTTGGACTGAGATTATTTACACAGTAGCATTGGTATTCTTGATGTCTAAATTACTTTAAAGGTCACAGCTTTTATTTACCTTTCAAATAGGAAGAAACTTTGGGTTTGGACTCTTAGACAATTCTGGTTCTATTGGAATTTTGTGGAGGATATTCATCAATTTTTACTTTTTACTGAAATGTCATATCATGTTAGACATAAATAAAATCTTGTACTTATTTGGAATTTAAGCATGACATAAAGTAGTATATTTGAGTGTGAAGCTGACAAAAGATAGAAATTGACAGCCAAATTGAACTTTTTTTTTTGAGTTTCAATTTTTTTTATTGTTTAAATTTAACAATGGTTATATTATATATTTTCATCATCA
>PVJA010026095.1:0-29948 GCA_004027025.1 Myocastor coypus | reverse complement strand
TTTAGGAGGCTTAGATTCAATAGCCTTCAACATCACAAGCTTCACTGGTGGCCCACTACAATTGCAGAACATTTGACTGTGTATGTATATGCTTCCTCTTAGTCCAAAGAGAAATATGTTCTTTTCCTTTTTTTTCTAAGCAACATCAATAGGGAGGTGGGTCATGCCCACACACTGTACTCTGTAGAACGATTGTGAGGACAATATGCAATATGTCAACGTTCAAAGAAAAGAAAGGGGAAAAGAAAAAGGGGGAAAAATGTAATGTTGATTTAGAAGGGTAAATGTTTAATTGTTTGATCAATCCTATATACCTATATGTATTAATCTAAACTGATCTGATGATGAAAATATGTAATGTAACCATTGTTAAATTTAAACAATAAAAAAAATATTTAAAAAAATAAATAAATAAAGGTATTCTGTGAGCCAAAGTCTGCTTGCTTTGCAGGTCGTTGCTTGCCGTAAATATGCATGTGGCTCCATGGCCTGAGTAATGTATTGGACAAAAGTAGGGCTCGTTGAGGAGATGGTAGTTGTTGTGTGGAGTGGGGACTCCTTGGCGTTCCTTCCCTGGCCTGTTGATGTTCCCTTGTATGAGAGTGTGTGGGGAGCAGAAAGCCACCACTTCCCTGGGTGCTTTAGCAGCAGGTGCTCTGGAACCTGAGAACCTATCGGCTCAGGACAAATCTGCATTTCTCCCAAGAGTGTTCTGCAGCCTAGGAGCCCTTAATCTTTAAACACTGCCTCATGCTGGGGGATTAACTGGAGCAAGCATTTTGTCATGCGAGTCAGGTGTAGCTTTACCATGAAAGAGCCTTTGGTCACTGCCACATTATTCTGTGCTGCTCTGAGCTCAGCATTTTTGGATTTCCCAACCAATGAGGTCATGCAGTCTTTGTCTTTCTGGGTCTGTGCATTTCATTTATCAGAATGTCCTTCAGGTCCACCCAGGTTGCAGGCCTGAGGAGATTTCACTGTTTTACAGGTGGAAACCTGCAAGAAAACACTACAGCGGGCAAGGGGGGTGGTGCAGAGGGCAATTGTTCAAAGGGGTGGAGCTACAGTTAGGAGGGATGAGCTGTGCTGTCCTACCCAGAGTTCTAGGGCATTGGGACACAGTGTGTGGTGTGTGTATGTCAAATAAGCAAACGAGGGCATTTTCAAAGTGCTTATCACCAAATTATAAATATTAAAGGTGACTGATAAGTTAAAAAAATTGATTGTTTGCATGTATAGAAACATGGCACTGTACCCTATAAAATGAAAACAATATAGGCCAATTTAAATTAAAATAAAATTTGAACCAAATAGCAGTTCACAAAGATAAAAATATCCCAAGAAGTCAGTTTTCAACAAAACACAAAATACAAAAAATATATGCATTAAACATATCACTCTCTAGCAGTGAGATAGTTTATGAGGTTATCTACCATTTAATTATACAATACAATCCAACATCACTAAGATACTAAACATGTCCTCCAATAACCCTGAGTATATTTTGAATAGAAGTCATTTTGTTCTGGTTGTAGTGACACTCAGAAACTATAGACACTCACAATTAAGCTTTTAATTAATTTGTCAAAACAAGCCCTCTTATAATTGAATTGTGTAGTAAATTCCCGTCAAGGTGAGGGAAAGAAAGAAGAAGAAGAAGAAGCAGACACAAGTGACAGCTGAGGTCAGAAGACACACTTCTGGAGAGAATCTGGAATTCTACTTTATGACGCTATTATGAAAACACACTGGTTTCTAATTTCCTTGCCTAAGATAATTCATAAATAATAAGAAATAAGGATATACCCTTCCTTGCTATAATTTCACTGTAGATTAATAGTTTTTAGATAGATTATATAAAACACTCTTTTGGAATGCATAAACAAGTACATAAAACTGGTTTTCAGATAAATTCAGACATGAATTTATCTGGAGTCTTTTCTAGGCACCTTTGTGTTATAATTTATAGTACAGTTGTGTAATAAAGAACAGCATACTGTTTTCTATTTTTTTTCTCTCTGAAACACAGCTAACCTCTGGAGGGATTTCAAAGCATTGTTGTGTAATCTCCAACTATACAGGAAAAGCTCATACTCCTGAGTTGTTGGAATAGAAACATGAGGGGAGCCACAGAACTTCCGGGGGAGGCAATCCCACCACGCAGGCCATTGAAGTTATGTAGACGTGCTCATTAATAGAGATAAAGCTAGAACGTTCCTGTGTTTCCAAAGGAACAAAAAACAGCAAATTATTTACTTTGTCAGAGGCAGTGAGACTAAGGATTTTTTTAAAAGATATGAATTTTTTTTTTTTTTTTTGCAAATAAAAAGGTCCAAAAAGAGCAGTTACAGTAGAAGAAAGGGAAAATTCTTAAATTTAAGCAAGAGGACACAAATCCAGTTAGACTGAAAGACACGTTACCTGAACTGAAATGCTGAGGGTAATGATTCCTCTGAGAGACGGAGCTCAGGGGCAACTGATCAGCTTCCGCCTGGTTTCCCATCACGTGCTGCTGTGGTACGCCTACAGCGTACCTGTGAAGGACTTGGTCTTCTGAATATCACAGAATACTTCAAATGGTTGGAACAATGAATTATTTATGTTTAATTCATCTAGGTTATTGCTTGATCGAGGTTTTCTGATCAACAAAGCTGACCACTGCTGTACAAGTTTCGAACAATTGGGGCACAAAGAGGATGACCCCACAGGTCTGTGGGGTCATATGGTTACAGCAGGACAACTGCCCAAAGTAAGTAAAGAACAGTAAAAAGGCCACTCTCAGGGCCTCTGAGACCTGGCCAACGGCCCTCCCATAGCGCGCTTTTCTGAATTCAGGGCAGCTGAGAGCCAGCAGCATCTGACCTTCTACCACGCCCCGGCTGGCTTCTCCAGCTGTCTCATCAGTCACCTGCTAAGCATTCTTTGCCCGAGATAACTTGGCAGGATCTCCTGCCTTGGGACTCCGAAGGCATGCAGCCTCTTGGGCTACTGAGGGTGCCGGAAGGTGGTTCTGAGCAATCCGTGTGGCCAGGGCTCCTTAAGGGGTGACAGTGCACCAGTCAGGATGTGACGTGCAGCTGACTTATTTTAGGTCACTTTCTGTTTCCTTGAAATACAGCCATTTGAAATAAGAAGCCCTTGTCAGCAAGCATCTGGCAGGCAGCAAAGCTGGATTCTCACAATGCTGCATTTGTATATAGGAGAACCGGGTTCGCCAGTCGCAGTCATTGGCTGTCTTTGAGCAAAGGCAGGTTTATCCATGCTAGGTGAGAAGGAGCTGGCAAGTGGGGCGCTGGACCGCATGTGTACAATGGTGTCAGCACTGTCACTCAGACAAAAGCTCTGTAGGCTGAAGACAAGAAACCTACCAGTGGCAGAGGAGTTGCACGCTGGCTAGCTCTGCTAGTTGATCCAGAATTTTGTTCTAAGAAACAATGGTAGAAGGGGAAAAGTACATAGACAGCACATGTAATACTAAAGCAGCGGTTCTCAATCTGTGGGTCACGACCCCGGCGGGGGATCGAACAACCAAAACACAGGGGTCTCCTAAAGCCATTCTGAATCACAACTGTAGCAAAATTACAGTTTTGAAGTAGCCACCAAAATTATTTTTTTGGTTTGGGGTCACCGCAACATGAGGAACTATATCACGGGGTCACGGCATTAGACAAGTTGAGAACCACTGTACTAAAGGAACAGATGCTCCTGGGAGGATCAAGGTGTTTCCATTTGGGATTTGGCAAGGGGAGATAAAACAACGTGGGACACACACAGAAAGTGTAGCACGTCTGTCCACACTCGAAAGGCTCAAAGAAAACAGCTGAGGAGGACCTGGATCCCACAGTGGTGTTTGTGTAAGTCCTACTGAAAACCTAGAGCTCACAGCAATGAATCCCACAGCTCCCACTGGGAGGCCTAGAGCCCACGATGGTTTCAGGCCAGCTTCACAGATCCGCACTGGGGAGGCCCAGAGGCCAGCCATGGAAGTCAGAAAGCCTTGTGCCAGCGGGATGGAGGACCTGTGCTTCTGAGCTGAGAGATTGGCACCGTAGCCTGGAGCAGGGCTCAAGGCGAGAGCCAGAGGCCTCCCCAAAGCACCACAGCCACCCTCAGCAACAGTGAAATCCTGAGCTCCTCCAGTGACGAGGAAAGTTGGGTTCCTGTCGGAAGAGCCAGCATGACACGGTTCTCCTGGAGCCGAGCAGTGCACCGCCCTCCCCTCCAGGGCTGGGGAGCGGTGCTCAAGGTGAGGACTCGAGCCCTGCCAAGAGAGCCGCAGCCCTTCTCGGTGACAACGAGGTCCCAAGTGCCTTCGAAGATGGGTACACAAAGGATGAGCTCCTCGGAAAAGCCGGCATGCCACGCGCTGCCAGGAAAGCCAGCGGCTTCCAGGAGCTTCCAGCAGCCTGAAGCAGGTTCCTGATGGCTGCCCTCGGCTTCTCCAGCTCTGCCTGTGCAGTTGCCAGCTGGCGACTTCAGGGGAGCCTGCCCTGCCCAGCGCCAGCTGGCTCAGCCCGCGGGGGGCTGCACACTGACCACCAGCTGTCAGTCCACCACACGAAGTAAACAGTAGACCTACCATTTTCACGCTCGTGTGCATTCTAATAAAGTGTGTATTAAATAAGAACGTGTTCCTTTAAGGAGAACTGTGAGAGGGCAAGAAAACATCACTTTTGAAACAGAGCTATTTTCATAAAAACACCATCAAAAGACATAGAAGCAGAAATCTAAAACGTAGAGGAAAACTCCGTAGAGATAAACATTAGAGCAAAAAGTAAGAAACATAGATAACCAAGCAGGAAATTCTAGGATTTATCTAATAATATGTTTAAGGGAATGAATACAGAAAACTGATGAGAAGGAAAAAAATTACTGGAAAGTTTTAAATGAAATAAGAGATGTATGTTGTAATCATATTAAATCAGTATATTTTCTTTTGCAGAAGGGAAAAAAAAACGAAGAAAAAAAATCAAGTTGCAGGCAATGTATCAATGTTTGGCCATTATTAAAAGCTTTATATTATGCAACGTTATGTTATTGCAATGTTACAGCAAATAAAATTACAGTCTTGTGAAACTTTAGTACACTTGCTAGCTATACAATGAAATCATAAAAATGTGTAAGACAATGGTACCCAGAAGATAAGGATGGTGATACAGTGTAGGGCGGAGGGGAGAAGGGGCGGGAGGGTGCTGAGGCTGCGGATGCAGCTGCAATTCTAAGCTTTAAGCCAAGCTCAGCAGATGCAATACTTCCTCAGGGCCGTGACGCTCAGTGGTGGACTCAGGAATACGTGTTACGTTTTTTCTATATTGACATCATGTTTGATGGAATCAGTATTTTTTAAAAATGTATTTAGTCCAGGGTCTACAGGGTTTCACTGCACAGGTCAGACTTATAGCGATCCTCCTGTCCTCAGCCTCCCAAGCACTGGGATTACAGGTGTGCGCCACCACGCCCAGCCTCAGTCGCCATCTTAGCACACCCCAGGGGCGGGGCTGGCACAGCAAAGCAGGCGCTTTAATGCACTGAGCTATCTGGCCAGCCTGGAATCAGTAATTTTGAAAATACAGTTCTAATGCCAGCTCTTGGAAGGCTGTACACAGGAGGATCACTATAAGTCTGACCTAGCAGTGAGACCCTGAACACCCTGTGGCCCCTTCCCTAAAATAAAAAAGAAAAAAGAAGAAGAAAAAAGAAAATCTAGCCCTAAGTACAGGTAAATCCATGAGATCTCTGATAGATGTCTTTCAAAATATACCTCTCCATATCTAATATTCCACATATATCATGACAAACTGGAACTCAGTGATCATGGTGAGGGGAAAACTGGGAACAAAAGGAACTGGATAGACAGAGCCACCCTTATAAAGAGCAGCAGACGCTGTTTGCATTTGCTGTGGCTGCTGTAGGGTTTGTCTCCTCTGGAACGGGAAATCTTTGAGGGTAAAATCGATCTGTCTTGTGTCGATGCAGCTTATTGGCTCCAGAGTTAACTGTTTCATGAATGATGAATGAAGGGACCGCGAGGACCGGCTCTGGGGCGTTGTCTCCTTTCTGCCTGCCTCACATAGAATATTAATGGTACTTAAAACTGCATTGAGCTTGTGTGGGTATAAGGGGAAATTTCAATCAGTTTGTACAAGTCTTGGGTTTTTTAAGCCTGTAGTGGGACGATGAGGGCAAAACAGTTGACAATAGAAGCTACTGCTGAGCCGGTAGGCAGAGCAAGGTGCACAGATCCTGGCCCAGTGTGTGCTAGGCAAAGCTCCTGGACAGACAGACGGAAGGGCAGGTAAACAACGCTCACATCTATCTACCATGGAGACCCAGAAATGGATGGAGCATGGACAGAGACACAAAAAGAGCAAAAGAAGAAAGTGTGTGAGATGCAGTTTTCAAGAAGGACAGCCTGCATTATATTTTCAATATATGGAAAGTTATAAGGTGGCAGCATTGCATGGAGCAAAAGCAGTGCTATGATTAGCTATAGCCAGAAACTTCCAGAACTCAGGTGCGAAGTGAACAGTGGCTGTGTCGCTGTCTTTTATTTTCAGACCAATCTCTGTTGAGGCACGGCTCCATGGGGTGACTCCCTCCTTCCTCTCCCTCTGTCCCACCTGCTCTATCTTTTCCATTCCTCTATTGTTCTCTGGGTGTCTGTCCTGGAGAAAAATCCCAGACATCACACGTAGGATTCCTTCCTCCTGCGATGCTGTTAGTAGGTCCTCAGTGTCTGTGGGCAAGCGGACCACCGACTTTAATACAGAGTGAAGCCTCCATACTATTAGTGCTCCGTGCCAAACAGTGTGCCCATGATTTAGGGATCAGGAGCATCATTTTCAAAATTCTATCTGTATTCTGCTTTTGTACATTCTTTGTAATATACAAAACATGACCGGAAGGTATTCTTAGTGTTTATATTAAAGCAATTATTACAATACAATCACACTGCCATTAATTCCTCCCAGACTGTTCCCCTCTGCTTGAATACTTCCTGCAGTAGCTCCCCATGGTCTCTTCTTCAGTTGCACTGTCATGGCTTGAGTCAGACACATGTAGGTTTATGGTCACTGGCTCTGGAGAAGATGCAGAGGACACAGACTGTCAGATCTGATGCCCAGAGAGGTAGGTGAGCGTGCACCCTGATGTCCGCAGAGGCCAACCTCTGCACTGGACAGCACTGGCAGCAGCACTCCACCAGCGAAGACACGGCAGCCATGGAGCTCCCTTGTTACTCGTGAGTCAGCAAGTCGCCTGGCTCCGTCAGCCTTCTGTTCTGTTGCTTGCCTTATGTAGAACTGCAAGCGCCCAGAGGCAAGCACTTGCTCCGAGGCGTGCACCTGTGCGCTCCCGCTTCCTCCTGCACTTTCCTGCCTGCTCTGTCCCAACCCAGAGGATGCACTCCCTTCTCTGTCAGGGAGGTCCCCTTGCATTGCTCTGTGGCCTCCTCCCATGCACGTGCATGACTGCCTGTCTCTCTTCTATCCATACCTTCTTCCCAAGACCCTCCCCTTTTCCGGTGACTGCAGTAGCCAGCCCGGGACCCTCATCTCATTTTGCATCCTGCTTTCAGAGTGTTTTCAGAATTCGTTACCTGGCAGGGTAGATATCTATTCAATAATAATAATAATAATAATAATAATAATAATAATAATAATAATAATAACAATAACAATAATAACAACAATATGGAAAATTCACTTCATCTCCTGGACTTCAACATAGGAAAGAAGTAAATAAATTGGTGTCTGGGAATCTACCATTTTCCGTGTAAGGACACAATGAAAGCACATTTCTGAAATTCCATTTAGCTTGGCAACATCTTGTTAGTGACCCAACAATCCCAGATTCTTGGTGGATTTTCCTCTCAACATATACCATGTATTGATGTGGTTTTGGAGGGAAATAGAACTTGAAATGCTTTTGTCCTCAGACTTGGAGGTGGGGGCAAGCCAGGTGGTATGGGGCCCCTCACACCTTTGCCCGACACTTCCAGACACCACACGACTGTAAATATATTTCTGGACGTGTATGAGATGTAAACTAGACTTGTCTCAGTCTCCCACCCTGGCTCAGGCTCTTCTTTGGGTTAGACCCTAGAATCTTGAGTGCAAACAGTCAACAATTTTCCTGCCAACCCTGGAGTCTAGTTACTTGAAATGACAAGGTCCAGAGCAGGCAGTGTCTGGGCAGTGATGGCACGTGCCTAAGCTTGCAACAGAGAATGGCCAAAGAGCCAGGCAGAGCAACTGCACTCCTCTACTGAATCACTCCTGACACAGGAGGGCCAGTAATGCTTGTGATGGCCCTGGCCTCCAAAGACACGGGACAGTGACACTGGAGCAAAAGCAGCCACACTTTCTGTTTTCTTGGGAAAAGTTCTCATTTTTTCATTTCATACCCCGACAACAGTACATACATACACACGTGTGCACACACACAGTTGCCCCTACACATCCCTCTGCCTGCGTGGCTCAGTCCTGGCAGTGTCTGTCTCCTGTGATTTCTATACCACAAAATGTTCCCTAAGGTTCCAAATCTTTTCTTATGAACCTCAAACAAAAGACAGCATCTCTCTGTGTGGGTATTTCTGATATCCTCCTGGGCTTCGCTTCCCGAGTACAGGCCCTTCTGGCTCAGGTCGGAGTGTACGATCTGTCATTTCATCCAGAAACCCATTGCCCTATCTAAAGTCTGCTCTGGCCTTTGAGCTCCCTGCTTACCATCTCAGCAATGATATTTCCTCTTTGTATAATCTTCCTAGCAACAAAGATAGCCTCTGTAAACTGCTATGAGGATAAGATTTCAACACTCAGAGAATGTTTCATGGAAAATCCAAAATAATTCAAAATATTGGATACTGTTAAAAATGCGTGAACTGGATGTTTTACAGCATGCATTAACTGTTTGTGTCTCATTGCTTTATCAAGTGTGCTGCAATCTGTATCCCACCATATGTCAAGAAGTCTTCCTCTGAAGAAATCTGTTTAATAATAATGGTACTACAGAAGATTGTAAGGTAGAACACAGTAAAGGGTCAGACTTAATGTTGTTCAATAAATCTGTTTACTCATAAATATACACAAGCATTTACTTAATTGTAAGATATATTACTTAGGTTGGAGCTAAGACGTGCAGTTGAATTATCACTTAGATCAGTTTTAGGAGCACAGATTGAAAACCATATGTAGGCCCTGGTCAAGCGACAGCACAAAGCTAAGACAAAAAATAACAAAGGTTTCTATGCATTGCAATAATGAATATGACAGCATAAAAGCCCACACAGGATTAAGTACTGTAGTATATTTTTAGAAAAAATATATTCCAAGTCAAGAAACTAAACTTGGCTTTACCAGAAGCCTGAAAGGAAGTGGAAGACAGTGGCCTCACACTATCCAGCACCACACAGTGCCTACTCCAAGACACCTAAGTCAAATAAATTTGTCTGTAGGTATCTGTATATTTAAGTATATTTTCACTTACTTGTTTTGGTGTGTAAAATGTTAGGAAACTCTTTCTACATATCATCCAGTAAGCATCCAGAGAAGCAGCTGTCTTATAAATGATGCTATACTTGAAAGTGGGACTTGGTTACCGTGTGAGGCTGGCTTTAGAACTCGAAGTGTGTGGATGCCACCTCGGGTTCTTTTCACCAACATAATGCTTCTTCTTTCTTTCCTCAGTGGTACATGGTGAGTTCTCGTACAGTAAATAATTCCTAGATATATCTGTACTGTGAGTTGGAAGATAATGCTACCAGAGCAATCGAATTCATTCTCACATGTCTGGGAATACATTATTAAATAGCATTCTCACCAATCAACAGTTGAACCCACAAACACAGAGTAGGTTTCCCACCTGCTTTCTAAGCAAGAGCTGGCTCCTCGCAGCGTATTGCCAAGCAGGAACGCAGAGTGGGTGGCAGTTCCTTTGTTCCACAGGCTTCCTGTAAAGCCATTAATTCAGAACCTGCATTTTGTGCACACTCAACACACGGAAGGTGTTATAATTTTTAGACTCTGTTTGAGTTCCATGGAAATCCAAGTAAATCCTTGGCTCAAGCAGGAATTCCAGGCAGCAGACACCAAGATCTTTGCCCAGAAGAGGATGGAGCAGTTACCTCATACCACAGCTCTTAGCCAGGGTCAGGGGAACTTGCCAGGAAGTTTGCTTGTGACAGTCTCATTGCAGAAGCTGGCTTCACAGCTTCTAATTCATCATGAATCCTTGACTGTCAAAGCGAGAAAGACAAAAGAAGGAACTGAAGGTTATTCAACACACTGTGTTAACAACTGCCTAATTCGGCCTGCTTCCTCCCAGCTAACCTCTGTGAGTGAAGTTTAAAAATGGGACTAAGCTCATAAAAAACTTGGTCTAAATTGCAGATTCATCAAGCTTTGACCAATAGGAAAATAAGCAAAGCTCAGAATTTCAGGTTATCTACTCATTTCTTTATGATCCTGTTTGCCCTTTCCAAAACTAACACGAACGTTTTATTACCACTGTAGCAGTGTTCAGAGGTGGGATCCTTCCGGGGTAGTTACATCATGAAGGCGGATAGGTTCACGAACGGAATTCTCTTTGCCACTCTGGCGGCCAGCCGAACTGACTGAGAACTGAATCAAATTTCTGCATCGGACATTTGGCCCTTTCATTTGTACTGGATTTTAATAAGTTTAAAATATCAAATCTTTCAAGCTTGGTTCTTCCCTTTTTGATGCAAAACACTTATGTGGCTTATCCTACAGCAGTAACAGTGTCCGGGAGGTTGAGACTTACACTCAGGTATTTCACACTGGGTTTCTGCAAGTCAAGCAGTAATATGTTTTAAATTTCAAGTTGCACTTGTTCCTCATGGTATGTGGAAAAAGTGTTTGTCTTTGCATGTGAGCCCTGGACTCCGCAGTCTGGCTACAACTTCCGCTAGTCCCAGGAGGGATTTTGCTGTTCCTGCTGGCTCTTTTAGACCTTTTTCATAGGCAGCCATGCCGTCGCCTCTAGCAGTGATAGGTTTGTTTCTTCCTTCCCAATACAGATACCTCATATTTCCTTTTCTTGTCTTACTGCATTAACTATGGCTTCCAGCAGGATGTGGAGAAGCAATGGTCAGAGGGACAGCCTTGCTGGAAAGCTAGTTCTAGAATTTCCACCATTATGATGCTGGTTCTAGACATTTTGTTTTGGTACCAGGAATCAAACTCAGGACCTTACATTTGGCAGGCTGATGCTTGTGCTGCTGAGGTATATCCCTGGCCTAGGTCTAGAATTTTGTAAATGTTCTTCATTCAGTTCAAGAAGTTTCCCTATATTTTTTTTGAATGAGCATTAGATCTTAAGTGATTCATGATATAATGAAAGCATAATCATGATTTTACTTCTTTGATTATTAACTTGATGGATTGCAGAAACCAATTTGTGTGTGTGTGTGTGTGTGTGTGTGTGTGTGTGTGTGTGTGTAGTCTCACTGCTCAGCTCATAGTTTTAGTGATCTCCTGTTTTCTGCCGCCCTACTGCTGTACATAAGCTAATTTTGAAATGGTAAGCACAGCTGACATAGATGGGACAATTATACATTTGATTGAAGTACATGGCTCTTTTGGTACATTGTTGCATTTAATTTGCTAATGCTTTGTGGTTTTCTCTGCATTTATTTTCACAGGAGCTATTATTCTTTTGTTGTGTTAAAATTTTCTCTAGCTTTGGTATCAAGATATGCTGGTCTTGTGCAATGAATTGGAAGTATTTCCTTTCTCCTTTATGTATCGTTGAGCACTGGTCTAGTTCTCTCCAAGATATTCAGTATCATGCAACAGTGAAACCATCTGGGAACATCTTGCTGGCCCCAATCCTGTTCGGATGGCCAACCTTTTCTTGGATGAGCTTTTCCAGGATGTGGCTACCAGCTCATCTGGCCTTTCCATCTAGATTTATAAAAGAACCCTGGGCACAGGGTTGTACAATACTCATTTATTTTCATTTTCATGTCCATGGAGCCTGTAGTAATAATCCCTCTCTTTGAAGAGTTAGAAATTTGTATCTTTTATGGTCGCTGTTCTTAATAAACCACAGTCATAAAGTTTGATTTGATTAGTCTTTGCAAAGAATCGATTTCCATTTCATTGATTATCTCTGTTGAATTTCTGTTTTCAATTTCATTGATTTTTGCTTTCACTTTTTAAAAATCTTGTAGGGGCCCAGCAGGATGGCTCAGTGGTCTAAAGTGCCTGCTTAGGAAAGCTTAGGCGGCTGGTTCGATCCCTGGCACCACATGCTGCGCCAACCCTGCCCTCAGGGCAGGATGAGCCGGCCATAAAAATAAATAAATAAACAAAAGTTCTGAAACAAGAAAAAAAAAATAAAAATAAAAATTTTGTAATTATTTCTTGGTGTTTAATTTGCTCTTCTTTTTTTGTAATTTTCTAAGAGGAGAACAGGGTATTGAATGTAATAATTAGTAAAAAGGATGAAATTAACAATAATAATGATTTTTTTTTCTTCATTGTAATCATTTAACATTATAAATTCTGCTTTAAGAACTGGAACTTGTCTATATTCCCTGCTCAGGTTTTCAGAATGGCAAAGGCCAGAAATTTGCTGTAAAACTATTCACAATAAAAAGGGAACAAGAGGCTAGGGAGGAAGGAGGTAGAAGAGGAAAGAGACATGGATAGCAAAGAATTAATGTGTGTTATGGATGCGTACCCGTTTTCCTTAGGGATGAAGAATTATGTAGTAATAAAAAGTCCATGGACTAATAAAAAGTACACAAAGTTATGTGAAAATCCTGCTTTACCTGCATCCTACAAATTTGATACGTTGTGCTTCTATTTTCATTTTGCCCAAAATATTTTAAAAATTTTCTGGAAATTTGATCCATGTGTTACTTAGAAGTGTGTTATTTATTATTGGAACATCCTTATTATTGGAACATCCTTCTGTCTTTTGTTATTCGTGGCTAGTTTAATTCTCTTCTGCACTCTGTTTTTTTTTTTTTTTTTTTTTTTTTGAGATAAAGGCTCACTATGTAGTCCAGACTGGCCTTGAATGCTCTGTGCAGCCCAGGCATGGCTTCGACCTTGTGCTGATCCCCCTGCCTCAGCCTCCTGAGGTCTGGGATTACACCATGCTCAGCTCTCTTGCAGGCTTTTTTTTTTTTTTTTTTTTAATGTACTTGTCACAGGGCTCAGTACCCAGCTTGGACTCCTACTGATTCTCCTGTTTTCAGCCTCCTCAATTCTGGGATTCTAGGTGTGTACCACCATGCCCAGGCTAAGAGGTCAGCTCAGCACACCAGTGGGGTTGGGTCAGAGTGCCATGTGGTACCAGGGATTGAGTCCTGGTCCTTTTGCTTGCTTACGTAGGTGCTTAGTGTGCCAAGCTATCTCATTGGTTCTTCCACTGTAGTATTGCAGCAGGCATTATATACAAGTTTATATACCTATAAATTTGTTAGGATGGTTTTTATTGGCACAGGTGTGAATAGGTTTGGTGAATGCTCCATGAGAGTATGAGAAGAATATATTCCTCACCTCTGTCGTATGATTTATTCTGTAAAAGTTAGTATCTGCAGGTGACTGATGGCACTGTTAACTTCAACTGTGTTGTTGCTGACCTAGAGCCTGCTGGAATTCAGTTTCTGGTGGAGGGATGCGGAATTCTGCAACTATTTGTGTGGATCCATCAATTTGTTCTGCCAACTCCATCAACTTTTGGCTCATAGATTTCGATATTCTAAAGGCACAAATTAAGGATTGTTATATACATCAATTATCATTACGATCATATGTGCCTTTGACTTCTGGTAAGTTTTGTGACTGTGAAGTTTGCACTGTCTGGTAGTATAATGGCTCCCACCTCCTTTTGGTTAGTACTGGCAAAGTAGATGTTTCTTATTCCATTCACTTATAAATTACGCCTTTAAATTTAGATGAGTTTCTTGTAGACAGTATGTAGTTGGTTCTTGTTTTATTACGCACTGTCACAAAGCTTGTCTTTTAATTGGCAGATTTGGACCAGGCAATTCTTTTTACAGCTGGATTATTATCTACCAAGTGAGTAACTGTGTCCTGACTAATACTTTTTTGTTTCTTCTTTTCATACTTCTGCTTCTTTCTTTTTTTAAATTTTAAGTCTACAGGGTGTTTGGGGTTTCACTACTAGATTGAACTCATAGTGGTCCACCTATTTACAGCTTCCCAAGCGCTGCGATTACAAGCACATGCCACCACACCCAGTCTCAATTGTTATCTCAGTGCATCTCGGGGACTGGGCTGGCATGGTAAGCCTGGGGATCAAACCCCTGACCCCAGTGCCTGCTTACAGGTGCTTTAATCCACTGAGCTATTTGGCTGGCTCTTGCTTGTTTCATTTCTATTTGCATATTTTATATGATTGTTTTTGTTTTCTCATCATACTAGCCACATTTAAACTTTAGGGTAGTTGCTGTCAGTTTTGTAACACATGTATAAAACTATTCGTAGTTCCCCTTCCAATAATGTTGTAGCACCTGATGACTAATGACTTATCACAGCCACGCACCTGTAGACGTAATGCTGAGGTTCCTCAAGCACATGAGCGCCAAAATCTTCAGAGAGCCATGTGCACAGACTTTGACGGAACACAGAGTACGGAGACATGTGATAAGAACCTGATAAAGTGAAAGTCCCCAGGGATCACTTGACTCTCACCAAGTAGCTGGGCAGCTGAATCCCTAGTGCCACGCTTTCATATTGGGCTTCCCTTTGGTTGATGATTCTCACCTACAGCAATCAGTCCTGTGATAGTTACAAGATCATGTCCCGTCACTCTACAGCTTGCATTTCACTGTAAGAGGTTTCCCTCTCCAGGCTACCTTTTATTTATCTTATTTTAAATAATTTATAATTTATGAATATTCCAAATTATTTTGATGCTGGAAAATGAGCCAGATATTATCATTGGGTACTCACCCAGTTTGCTACTTTGCCCCTATACTAGGCTATAGTTTTATTTTTAATTAATCCATGTTTCCAGTGTATAAATGGCAAAATTCACCGTTGAGGGTTAGTGTGTGTACATGATATAGCTTAATTCTCCTTTCCCCTTCCCTTTAGGTCTTTATCTTTCCAGCATCACAGTCATTATTTATTGTATAAAACCTTATAAAATTAATTAGCATATGGACAGATCAAAGGTCTCACTTCTACCCATAGTTCTGCCATCATTCCTTATTGATTTCCTGATGGTAGCCATTCCTTCTGGGGTGAGATGGAATCTCAGAGTTGTCTTAATTTCCTGTCTTGATGGTATGTGATGCTGAACACTTTTTCATGTAGTTCCTGGATGCTTATATTTCTTTCTCTGATAAGTGCCTAGTAAATTCAGAAGCCCATTTTAAACTTAGGCCTTTATATTTGGGAGGACCTAACTTTTTTGAGCTTTTTATGTACTCTATATATTCAGAGAAAACTCTTGAAGAGATAGATGCAGGTAAAGACTTTTCAACAAGACCCCAGCTGCACAAGGAGTGATACCAGGAGTCAACAAATGGAATCACATAAATTGAAAGGGTTCTGCACAGCAACAGAGATTTCCAACCGAGCACAGGGTATGATGCTGCCTTGATGCTGCCTCGTTCTTCAGGATAGAAGGGCTTTCCCAGAGCCTCTCTGACCTGCCCTGAGCCTGCCAGGTGACTAGTCTTCCCTCCAAGGATTACAGGACTCTCTCCATGCGGAGTAAAGTTAGAGTCCGGTCACCGTGTATGCTCCCTTGCACTCTGGTATCATGACACCTAGGCCCTCTGTGCAGTTACACCTAGGAAAAGCACAGACACACTAGTTTGTGCTGCAGTACACATGCATATCCATATGCACAAACACATGCTCACACACAGCTACACATGGTGTGGATAGCAGGCGTTTACACAGAAACCTATGATGCTACTTTTCCTCCATGGGTGTTTTTCTTGCCTATCCTATCTGTGTCTTTTCCCCCATAGCCAGAATACTGGCCCCCAACATCATGAACACATTTTCTCAGCCTGCTAACATATCTAGAATTTTCTGGAATTGCTCCATCTTACTTCCTGCTTAGGTAACCCCCTGCATAACTACGGCTGCTTCAGCCGTGATGGAGCAGAAGCTTACTTGGTGGTTTTCTTCTTTTTTCTGCTGGTCCTGTTGGGGATCAAATGCAGGGCCTTGTACATGCCAGCTAGATGGGAGCTCTCACTTGAGCCCCAACCTTAGCCCCACCTCAGTCCCAGGCCCAGCCCCAGCCCCAGCGCCAGCCCCAGCGCCAGCCCCAGGCCCAGCCCCAGCCCCAGGCCCAGCCCCAGGCCCAGCTCCAGCTCAGCCCCAGGCCCAGCCCCAGGCCCAGCTCCAGCTCAGCCCCAGGCCCAGCCACAGGCCCAGCCCTAGCCCCAGCCCCAGCCCCAGCCCCAGCCCCAGTCCCAGGTCCAGGCCCAGGCCCAGGCCCAGCCTACCCTTCCTATTTTCTTCCTAAGGTGAGCTGACTTTTTCAGCATAAGAAGGGGTACATATTACCATCAAGTGTTTACCATTCCTATTTACACATCTGTGTAAACAAACACACATATAATTTTATGTAATGTGCATAGCGTTTTCTTATGTAATGATATCTTTCTGTTGACAGGGAAAACCTCCCTTTGTACCTCACCATATATGGGAATTTGCATCAAGCCTTTTCATAAGTAACTGCGGGATATCTCTGAGAGAAGTCTTATGCATAGTTAAGTTATAGAGCAAGTTAGAAGCAACAACAAATGCCCAGGTAACCTTCCTCCGGTCATTGTGACTGCACTTGCCTTCAAAACCTTATCGGGTATAATGGAAGACATAGAGCACAGTCCACTATTAGGAGTTAAGTGTGCTGTGCCAGGAGCTGGGGGCACATCAGGACTTCTAGCACTTAGGAGCTCAAGCAGGCAGGTCACCAGCTCAAGGCCAGACTGAGCTACAGAACTCGGGTGGCCTCAGTTACATGGTGATCCCTGAGAATACCCCCAACAGTAACAGTTTTTCAGAAAAAAAATATCTTTCTAGCTGTAGCCACTGGTCTCGATTCATTCTCTGTATTTTTAGAAATTTCAAATAAATGAAACGAACAAGCCATGTAATTCTAGTTCTGGTTTATTTCATTTCAAATATTGATTTTGAGGTTCAATCACTTTGCACTTTGTATCAGAGACAAATTCAGGCCCATGATCACCACTTATTTGATCAGCAGCTTCTGTAAGCAACCAGACACACCGGCCGAGTTCAAAGACATGCCTTGCAAATTAAGTAATTTCTATGAAGGCCTTAGCAGGGCCTGGAATGTGGGAGAATTCAGCGCCTATCCAATAGTGTTAGTGCAATAGCGCATTGCATCACAGTGCGCGCCACGATGCCATGTCACGCTCACGTACGCGATCGGCAGGTCGTTCCTTAGCACCACCACGGCGCCAGAGTACAAAGCAGCGTCTAATAGGCCACGGAGCGGTAGGTGCGCCCCTCGTGAACCAGCACAGACCGAGGGCCTTCGTGCCTTGTTCTACTTGTAGCGCTGCGGTTTTCTATTTTAACTGTACTTCAGCACTGAAACCGTTTAACAAATCTAGTGCTATACTTTTCAGGCACAAAGCCTTTATGAAAGAGAAATTTGAGGGAGTCCATTCTTAATTTTTCTTAACTTATTTTGTTTTTGTTATTTTTTTTTAATTCAAAGCCACACATTGCCTGGTTCCTAACTAGCGTTCAGATTTTCACAAAGTGCTTTCTATAAAAAGCCAATCTTGAAAGAGTGTCAAGTCCAGAAAAGGAAACACATTTGAAAAGTAGAGGGGAGTGGAGGGCGGTCCCTAAAAACACGGATTCCTCAGGCGGTGATTTGCCTGCTTTCCTGCTGAATCAATATTCACAATCAAGAAGAGAGTGAGCTCCGAGTCCCCCAGCACCACGACCTTCTGTCCAGCGTCTCTGCCAGTCACGAAGACTCCTTATCATCTTTGCGATGTGCTCACTGCTTTCCTAGGGTAGGCAGGCAGCCGGCTCCCGTCCCTTGGCCCTGACCTTGGCTTCGCCATCCCCGGGAGGTGGACAGGCTGTCAGGATGGACATCAGGCAAGGCAGAGACCGTCTGGCAGGGCGAATGCGGGACCTCTCGGGCAGCTCCTGCGGATTGGGATCTTTCATGGGATTTCTCATCTCCCTCCGCCCACCCCTAAGTTAGAAGGCGTCCCAGTGCCGGGCTGATGCATATAATTAGAGAGGCGTGGCTTTTGCTATTCCCATCCCATCTGCAGCAGCTTGAGTGTCTCCGCATTACTCATGAGGACTCAGAGCCCTGACCTGCTGGATCACCAAAGGGCTCAGAGGCGAGGGGTGGACCGTTTGGAAGGAAGCCAGCTTTGCTCCTGACCTTGGACAGCCAAATCAGCCCAAATAGATGTATATTCTGTACCTCACATTAAAAAAAAACGACTTAAAAAGATTCCACTCTTGTGGATTTCTATGAGGCCTATTATTTTTAGCTATCTTTTCACATTTTTTAATGGAGTGAGCAATATAAGTTAAGTGATATACCATAGCAAATTAATAGTTTCCAAAAAGGATTCAAAAAGTCAAAAACATAAAAATACACACTGGAAAAATAACCTTGTTATGACTTCCATACTAATAATAGAATGCATTATTGCTCATTGTTAATAAGGAGGATTAAGATGAGTAAAGGATGTTCAGAAGAAGCAATTTGCAAATTTCTTGCTTCTTTCTAAAAATAGTTTCCACCTAATTGGCTTTGTACATAATTCGGGCCAGCTGATATTCTAGAGAAGTCACGCGATGGAGAGGACAGGTGAGAAGCAGGGACTATGCTTTAGCATTCTAAGTTTGTGAGAAGACCTGGGAGGTGGACGAGTTGCCTAGACAAGCAGATGCCTGGAAGGGCCGCCAGTGCGCCTCTTCTCCACACGTCCCTCACTTTTGAGAGGAATCTTCCAGGGTTTTCCCAGTGACGACACGATTCCGGAGTGTTCTTTTCAGCGTCTACCTTACACTCATGTCCACAGGTTATCAGAAAATAGAGAAAATTTGCCTAGAAGGAGAAAGGAAGGGAGGCAGGAAAGAACAAAGGGAAGAAAAGCAGGAGAGAGAAACAGAAAGGGGGGAAGGAGAGGGAGAGAGAGAGAGGGAAGGACAGAAAGGAGGGAGAGAGGGAGAGGAAAGGACAGAATGGAAGCATGAAAATGGAAGGGCGAGGAGTGCACGAAAGCAGTTTCTCTCCTGTATTTGTACTCATCAGAGTCATTTCATAAAGATGTATGAAGCCGGTTGAGAAACAATCAGCAGTAAGATGTCTTGCGCTTCACCTCCTGTGTTCTCTCATTGCTGGGACAAATACCTGGCACGCAAGCTTAGGGAAGGAAAGGTTTACTTAGCTCACAGTTACTGCATGCTTCAAGACACTGGAGGAAAGGCTGGGGCGCTGCCTTGTGCAGGATGACCTGCTCTGCACATCCACAAGAGGACACCAGGCCTAGGGGTGGGGGCGGAGGGGGGGAAGGTACATGTCGTCAGCTTAATGACTTGCACATCTCCAGCACCACTCTGGTCCTCTCACCACACTCCTCGAGCCACGCACTTGACAAGCTCACGATTTTATGTGAGGCTTTGGGGGGGACAACTAGATACAAACCGTAACATTCTGCCTCTGGACCCCCCAAATATCCCTTTGTCCAAAAGGCATTTTTGTTCATCTCTAAGAGTTGCCAAAGTCGAAACAGTTTCAGCATTGCTGAAAAGTCCAAGTGCCAAGTCTTCTCCAAGATCCAAGGCAAACTGTCAACTTTGAGCCCCTGTACAAACAACAACTTAAATACAGCTGCTATTGAAAGGCGGAAGATAAACATGGCCATTCCAAAAGATATACACAAGAGGACACAAACTATTGGGGCCAAAACAAGTCTAAAATCCAGCAGGGCAAACATTAAGTCCTACACTTCTAACTGGAACTTCCAAAGTATTCTGCGCTGAGTTGTGAGCTCCAAAGGCCTTACATGGTTCCTTTCCTAAGGCACTCTTGGAGGCAGATCCCATGGCTTCTCTATTAGGCCGGCTTAGCTTTCTGTCTGCAGTTTTCCTTAGATGATCCATGTTCCTGGCTTTTCCAAATTTCTGGAGTTTCCACTGAACAGGCTTCTCACTCAAGACTTCACACACTGCCCTCCCCAGGGGCACAATGCCTGGCCTCTCAGGCTCTGTCGTTCAAAACCCCCTCATGTACATTCAGCTGACACATTTCCTTGCCTTCTCTAGTTTTTTTTTTTTTTCTAGCTCATTTATGGTATGATGAAATTTCACGTG
This sequence comes from Myocastor coypus, assembly GCA_004027025.1. Taxonomy (NCBI): domain Eukaryota; kingdom Metazoa; phylum Chordata; class Mammalia; order Rodentia; family Myocastoridae; genus Myocastor; species Myocastor coypus. The sequence goes on along the minus strand of PVJA010026095.1, from coordinate 9,600 downwards.
TGTTGCAAACTCTTCTCCTCTTTTAAAATTTTAAGCCTCATTTTAGTCTACAGATTAACTAGAGCACAGTGCTACATGCACCCATTTTTAAAGTAAGCTTTTAATTTTGATATAATTGTAGATTGATAAGTATAAATATACAAAGCGATGTCCCATCCCTTTCCCAGTCTCCTCCCCTGTAAAGTCTTATAAACAAATAGCTAAATGCCACCAACTCAGTGTGTGGCACTGCCACATGAAGATACACAATGCTTCCACTTTCAGATCATCCTCCACATTGGGCCAGCCAGAGAGCTCAGCAGACCAAAGTGCGTGCTTAGGCAGAGCGCAGTGGCTGGTGTTCCATCGCTGGCATACCACGCTAGCTGTGACCCCAGGAGGTGCAGAGATGGCGACTGAGACTGGGTGTGATGGCCCACGCCTATAATCCCAGCACTTGGGAGGCTGAAAATGGGAGGATCACAATGAGTCTGATCGGTGTAGTGAGACCCTGTAGACCCAGTGCATCCTGTCCTAAATATGGGGGAGAAAAGAAAGAAGATCCTCCACAGTGTCGTTTTCTACTCACCCCCATTTCCCTCCCACCCCATTCCTTCTCTGAGCACTTGTGGTCAGAAATCTACTCTTCATTACTGCAAGTTCGTCATTTCCAGAGTCACGTTGGTGGACCCATCCAGTCACCTTTGGGTCTTGGATTTTTTTGAGTTTGTAAGATGTTCTGAAGATTCGCCTGAGTTGCTCCGCTTACATTATTTCTTTCATTACTGATCACTAGTGCACTGTATATATAGCATGTGTCACAGTTTGTTCAGCAGTTCAACTATTTTTATGAGAATTTTCCTGTGTCTAGTGCTTGGCTATTATAAATAAATCAGCTCTCAACTAATATGTTTGGGCATTGTATAAATACGAGTTCTCAATTTTCTATAGCAATTACGTACAAAAACAATTTTTGTTGGATTTTGTGTGGAAAGCATGCTGGAATTTTGAAGAAGTTGCCAAGTTTTTCTCCAGGCAGCAGTGCTATTTCACTTTCCCTGTAGCAGTGCAGGAATAACCCGCTCTTGCAGCACCATTGCCAGCGTTCAGCATCCCTGCTGGCTTTTAGCCATGCTGACAGTGTTACTGCGATGCCTCAGTGTGCTTCAACTCTTCTTCTCTCAATGGTATGGCTTTCCTAATCGTTAATGTGATTAGGTTTCATCTACACTGGCATTGTATTTTATTATTTATTTATTTGGGAAGGGCCTACAGGGTGCTCAGGATCTCAGTACTAGGTCAGACTCATAGTCATCCGCCTGTTTGCAGCCTCCCGAGAGCTGGGATGATAGGAGTGCGCCACCATGCCCAGTCTTGAGCGCCATCTCAGCGTGCCCTGGGGGCAGGGCCGGTTTGCAGGCACTTTAATCTGCTGAGCTATTTGGCCAGCCCTACAGTGGGCATTTTAATCGTTGGTTTTTGAGAGTACCTTATGTTTCTTAGATACTAGATTTCACTCATCTTTTTACCCTTTTACTAGAATGTTTCATGAAGAAAAAGATTTTGCTAATAATGACATCTAATTTATCAGTTTTCCTTTCTATCAATCATTTTACTATCAAGTATATTGTCAAGTATATTGGGCCCCAGACCCTTGCAATGTTTCTCCCATGGTTATTCTACAAGTTTGGCAGTATTGTGTTTTTCCCTGGTATTTTTTGAAATTTATATTGAGATCATTTATTTGATCACTATCTTGCACCACAGGTTTGAAGAGGTGGCATCAGCATCAGCTGAATGTGCCTGCTCCATCTGATCTCCTTTGCTCCAGGCCTGGCGTCCTCCGCATAACAGCGCACCACCTGGATGGTCCACCCCGACCCCGGCTCGAGTCCTTTTTCCACTTTTATTCTCCATTTTCGAAAAGCTCTTATCTATGCTTTAAGTATAATTTTTATTACAAACTGTTCTAAATCTCTAAGAGTAGTTCTGGTTCTAATGTAGACTAGGCTAAGGGTATCACTGTGAGGATAACTGACATCCTTACCGTGTTGTGGCTTCCCGACTAGGAGCACAGTGTTTTTCTCCACTTGTTCAGATTTCCTTTGGTTTCTTTCACATCAGCATTCCACAGTTCCCAGCAAATTAATCTGGTACACCTTCAATAGAAGGATACCTAAGTGGTGTTTCATTTTCTTTTTTAAGATTTGTAAGGACATTTTATTTTATTATGTTTATTGTTTGCCAATATAGTTGATTTTTGTGTATGTTTGTTATATTTAGTGGCCCTCCTGAACAATTAATTATTATTAACTCTGGGAGGTTTTCCTCAAAACTCTTGGATGCTCCTACACAGATAATCATGCCAAGATAGAACTTCTTTCTGTCTTAATGTCTCCCTCTCTTCTTTCCTCATCTCCCTTTCCCACCCTCCCCTCCTCAGCCTCCCGTTGCCTCTCCACTCTCCCCTCCCCTCCCCATCCCCCCACCTGTCTTCTCTCCTCCTCTTCACTCTGCCCCATTTGCCTTCTCTCTGTTTCCTCTCCTCCTGGAACCTTCTTTTTGGGCCTTTTACCTTGCTCCAAGCACATAACTGACATGCTTGCTTTTTCAAAAAATTTTCAGTCTTCCACCATAGAGTTCAATGTTAACTGTATTTTTTTTGTTATTTTTGATTATGTTTTCATTTTTTAATTAGAGATGCTAGTAATACATATTGCTGAGGTTCATTTTTAGATATTAGAACATGCATTTAATAACTTTTGATTATCCTCTTTTATTCTTTTTATTATTGTATGTTTGCAATGTATAACTGCATTCATTGTGATGAATCATATGTACATGTCATATCTTTTTTTTTTTTTTCAGGGGATTGAACTCAGGACCTTTCACTTACCAGGCAGGTGTTTAAGCCACTAAGCTATCTCCTTGACTCACATATATAACATATCTTGATCCTTTTTACTTAATTGTATGTATTGTCTTAGTTACTTTTTACTTGTTGCTGGGACAAATACCTGACACTCAAAATGAAGGAAGGAAAGGTTTATTTAGCTCAGAGTTACTGGAGGTTTCAGTCTATATTAGGCTGGCCCAAGGCTAAGTGGAACAGGGCAAAGAGCACTGAGTTCATGGCAGTGGAACAGCAACAATTGCGACAGAGACAATGGAACAACCAGGACAGCAGAGAGCAACAGCACTAGTCTGCCTCTCTGTCTCTCTTTAAACTACATCAAGCTCTCTGCCTTAACCTATCTGCTTTAGGCCACACCTATAATTCCCAGCAGTACTCAGACCGATGATCTCATCAGTACTAAAACACATAATCCCAGTGACTCATGGGTCAAGTCTCAATCTGTAGAAGTGCCCACCCCATGATTGCATGAGGCTTTGGGAGGACAACTAGACATAAACCATAACATATGTAAAAGTAGATTTTTTATGAAATTGAGGAAGAATTGAATTTTCTGAAGTTCTTGAATTGATACTGCCCTGTAATTTTTCTTATGTATCCAATTCATATGAAATATTATTTTGATAAATCTTCAAAGGCTAAATTCCAGAAATGAATTCTACTCGATAAAGCTGTATTTAAAATTTTTTTGCATATGTCTTACAGGGTCTCAGTAGGCAGCTCGGAGTTGTAGTGCTCCTCCTGCCACAGTTTCCCCAGTGCTTGGATTACAGGGATGTACCACCTTGCCAGGTCTTCATGCTGGGTTCAGCACCCCCAGGGATGGGCTATCATGACATGCGGTACCGGGGATTGAACCCTAGTCCTTGCACTTGCCAGGCAAACACGTAGATCCCTGAACTTTCTCTGTGGGTCTAAGCTACATATTTTCATATCATTTATAAAATCTACTTGTTTGCATTTGGCTAAGGATATTTTGTCCAATAACAGTCTTTTATTGTCTTACTAAAGTATCACAGATTGGCTTTACAATCCAGAAACTTGTTGGCATGGCCAGATTAACACTTGGATCGCACTCGTCTGGTTGCTGAGCTGTTCTGTTTTCAGAAACACAGACACCATCCAAAGATTTCCTGATATCTGTGTCTATGACTTCTGTGGCCTGCTGACTCAGAGCAGCTGAATTTGAAACAAGCTCAACATCATTTCCTTCAAGGATTAGCTCCTCTTACTGGAATTGAGATGCCGAGCAAGCAACAACTGCCTTCATCTGAACTCCAAGAGTGCACTTTTCACCCAAGAAATTCCAGATTTCTACAAGTGACCCATTCTCCTGAATAACCATGTTGGTGGGGAGGTGAGCCCACACAGACCTCACCCTTGGAATCCGCCTGGCACAACCCTGTTGATTGTGTTTTGTGCATGGCTACAGATCATGCGGATGGTCTCCTGCTCTGTTCTGCTGCCCCACTATTTGCCAACCCAGGCCTCTTTTTCTTTCTAATAAGACTGAGCTCTACACTGATGTTTTTGAGGTCCCTCTGGTGGATTCCCCAGGGGTCCTTCACAATAACTGTGTCACCCTTTGGAAAGAGTGGGGCCCACGTTTTCTGGAATGTTGGCAGTCAGCCTGCTGAGAAAGGTAGCCATTCTTGAGGGATGCGGCAAAGAGCTGGGTAAAGATTTTTAGAAGCCATATTCATCAGGCTTTTGTCTATAGGTTTCTTATTTGGACTGTCTTTATCAGATTTCATATCTTTGTCTGATTTTTATATCGATCACATGAATTTTTATAGTAATGAATTCAACTTCTTATATTATTATCGAGATATTTGAAGCTATATTTTATGTTATAAACCATAACATTTACCTATATGTTATCGGAGCGATTTGTTTTATGAATTGCTGTAGTTTGTTTCGTGAATAAAATTGTCCTTTCCTCTATGTTTTCTAACTTAGGTGAAACCTAAGAGAAACCTTAACCAAAACAATCTTTCGATATATGGAGGTTCTGAAATAACATTGCACGTTCCGTGCTTGATACTGTCAATGTGTGTCTTCTTTCTCTTTAAGTTATTGCTCTTGCCTCTTTGATTAATGGGTGTGAAAGTTTTTTGAGTTCTTTATATATTCTTGGCATTAATTCTCCATAGGAAGAGCAGATTTCCTGTTTTTCTTTAGTCTGCTCTTTTGCTGTGCTAGGCGTTTTCTGTGGTGTACAGAGACTTAACTGGATGCAATTTTGCTTGATGATGTTCACCATAATGTCCTGTACTATTGGAATCATATCCACAAAGTCTTTGCCTGTGATTTTGACTGCAAGCATTTCCACTATGTGTTCTAATAGTTTCAAAGTTTCAGGTCTTATGCCTAAGGTTTTGACCAATTTAAATTTTTCTTTTAGAGTTAAGGATCGGGATCTAGTTCAAATGTTTTCTGTATGGATACCGATGTATACCGACGATTTGTTTAAAGAATTGTGTTTTCTCTAACATGTTTTTGGATCCTTGGTGAAGAATCAGATGGTTATAGCTGTGTGGGGTTGTTTCTGTGTATTCTATTCTGTTACACTACCTATACGTCCATTTCTGGGCCATCAGCAGGTTGTTTTGTGCTACCATGGCTTTGTAGTATACTTTGAACTTGGGCATTATGATACTTCCAACCTTGCTCCTTTGGATTCGACTCATTTTGGCTTTTTTGGGTCCATTGTGTTTCCATATGAATCAAAAGATTGTGTGTGTGTGTGTGTGTGTGTGTGTGTGTGTGTGATTTCAAGTTCCTGAGCAATCACTGCACCTGTATCTTGCATTTGATAATATGGCCATTTCATATTGCATATTAGTTTTCTAATCCATGTATGTGATGTACATGGGACGTCTTCTCATCTTGTGAGTCTTCTTGCATTTGCTTTTCATTGTTCTATAATTTTAATTGTAGAGGTCTTTCACTTCTTTATTTAGGTTGAGTCTCATGTATTTTATTTCTTGTGTGAAGATCTCGAAAATTCAATTGTTGGGCCAGCAAGCTAGCTCAGCAATCTAAAGTGCTTTCTTAGGTAAGCTAAGGCAAGAGCAGGGACCACCTTCCATTCCCTGGCACCGCATGCCCTGCCAGCTCCACTCACCCACCTCCAGGGCAGCCTGAGCTATCCACACGCGAGTGCACGCACGCACGCGCGCGTGCACACACACACACACACACACACACACACACACACACAAAATGCCATTGTTTTTTTGATTTCTTTTTCAACTAGTTCACTATCCATGTGTACGGAAATGAAAAGTTCTTCAAATGTTAATTTTGGTTTTATATTCCTGTCTTGATGATTTTCTTTCCAGTTGTTCTATTCATGTTTATGAGAAGAGAATTAGAATTGACCAACATGAGTGCAAGAGTTGCCTATCTATTTCCATAGTTCTATTACATTTGGCTTTGCACGTTTTGCGGATCTGACCATAGCTGGGGAATGTAACAGACAGGAACTGCCTGTTCTTCGTGGACTACACGTTCCTCACCCTAGAGTTTGCTCTGTCTGTTAATTGTACATTTGCATTTATTTTATCTGATACTATTATAGATATGCAAACATCTTGCATCTGTTTATATTTTATGTAATACCTCTACACAATTTTGCATTTACTCACTCTGTTGTTACATTTGAAATAAGTGTGAGCTTCTTGTAGAGAACACATAGTTAGATCAAGTTTATATACTCTGTCAATCTTTGTGCTTTAATGAGTGTATTTAGATAAGTCACATTTTATTTATTGGTGATATGTTAGGAATTAAGTCAGAATTTTTTAACTTTTTATATTTTGATTTTCTTGCTTCTCTATGCACTACCTTGATACTAGACAGATTGTATTTTATCTACAACGTCTTTTATTGTGTCTGTTTAGGTCTATAGTATCTTTTCTAGGTATTACATGAGATGTTTATAACATATCACAGTGTACTTATGTTGTTATTTTATTAGTTCTAGTGAAGAAAAGAAACATCTCCTTTTCTGATTTATTATCTTCTAATATTATGTAACTGTATTTAATATTTATTTTATATACATTTAAGCCCACATCAGATGTTACCACCTTTTGTTTCAACTATTAAATATAATATAAACTCAAAGAAAGAAAAAAAATTTCCTTTTCTGATTTATTATCCTCTAATATTATGTAATTGTACTTAATATTTCTTTTATATACATTTAATCCCACATTGGATGTTACAACCTTCTGTTTCAACTATTAAATATAATATAAACTCAAAGAAAGAAAAAGCCTAGAATATTTAGTTACATTTTCTTTACTTGAGTCTTCCTGATGTCCCAAGGTTCTTTCTTTTTATATTCTGTTTATAGAAATTCTTTTTAGCAGTTCTGTTACAGTAGTTCCATTATTGACATACATAAGGTTTCCCTTATGTGTGCAGGATTTGGTATATCTTTTGTTCTTAAGAACATATTTTTTGTTGTTGTTGATAATAAAATTCTAGGTTAACTGTTCCTTTCTTTGAGCACTTGAGGAATAATTTTTCCCATTGGCCTTTATGATTTCTGATATGAAAGCCTTTGTCACTGGAATCATTTTCCACAGTAGGTAAGGTGTCATTTTTCTCTAAGACTGTTTTTTCTGAATTTGATTAGATTTCTTTGTAATTTTGCTGCCTGCCTTTGTGTTAATTGCATAAATGTTTTATATCCCTTGTCAAATTTGGAATTGTTTTCACCCAAAATTTCTTCAGGATTTTAAAAACCCTCTCTCTCTTTCTCTCCTGGAACTCTGTTGACATAAATAGTTTTGCAAAACTCTGGGGAAATGGTTCTCAACCTGTGGGTTGCAACCCTGGTGGGGGTCAAACAACCAAAACACAGGGGTCACCTAAAGCCATTCCAAATCATAACTGTAGCAAAATTACAGTTTGGAAGTAGCCACGAAAATTATTTTTTGCTTTGGGGTGACCACAGCATGAGGAACTGTATTGCAGGGTCATGGCATTAGAAAGGTTGAGAATCACTGCACTAGGGCTCTGTTTGTTCTTTTTTGAAAGACTATTTTCTATGTTATTCAGATTGAATAATTTTGAGCATCCTATGTTCTAATTCAAAGATTCCTTCTTCCTTTGTTATCTGTGTAGTTTTTTTTTATCTTGGCTATGATATTTTGTATTATAAAACTATAATTTATTTCTTTTTCATATAGTACATGTTTTAAGACATTTTGTTTTATGATGGCGCTTTTTAAAATTTGTTTCCGGCCTTTTCATAATTGTGAAGCATTATTACCATGAGTGCTTCAAAGTATTTGTTAGATAGAATGCTAAGTGCTCTCAGTGTTCACATTAGAAAAACACCAGTGTAAGATCTTTCTCTGTTCTTGGCATGACAGATGATTTTCAATTAGTTTTTTACTATGAGTCTCTGCTTGTGTTTTCTGGAAGTTATTTGTTTATAGCGGTTGGTATGCTCATGTTTCCAGTTCATTCAATTTTCAGTCTGGGACATACATGAGGCAAAAGTAAAACTCATCAAACCCAGGGAAATCCTGATTCCTTGAGTCCTAAAGTTTCTAGCTTTTGTCTTTTTACATCTTAGAGCCTTGCATTTGTTTGTATAATGCCATAGCTTTTTATTCACGCTTAGGAGCGAAATAGAAATTGATGTGTGTGTGCTTCCTACAAGCAGCAATACACGAGTTTTAAAGTCATTGCTAGGGGCTGGAGAGATAGCTCTGTGGCATAAGTGCCTGCTGGGCAAGTGCAAGGTTGTGAGTTTGAACCCCAGTCCCACAAAAAAAAAAAAAAAAAAAAAAAAAAAAAAAAAAAAAAAAAAAAAAAAAAACGCATCTAAAGTCATTGCTAGTTATTTTTGATCATATGCACTTGTAAGTTTAAATGCCAGACCTACTAACTCATAATTTCTTTATTGATAGGTTAAAACAAATACGTAAATAAATTAGAAATATACCAAACTGTTACGTAGTATGTAGCTTTGAGACAAATGAAGCTTGGATTAAAACCTTGTTAAGTTCTTGTTATTTACACATATAGGTCTGATTTATTTCACTAATGAGTATATGTTCAATATACATCCATTTATATACGAAGTCTTCAAACTTATGATTCTTTATGGATGAGTAGTATTCCATTGTATAAAAATACCACATTTTTTTTTAAACCATTCTTCAAATGATCGGCATTTTGGTTGTTTCCAAGATTTGGCTATTACAAATTGGGCTGCTATAAACATAGGTGCACAGATATCGCTATGGTATGATGTTTTCAGTTCTTCTGGGAAAATTCCCAGTAGGGGGGATCACTGGATTGAACGGAACTTCCAATTCTAGTTTTGTAAGGATCCTCCACACTGCTTTCCATAATGGTTGCACCAATCTGCATTCCTCCCAGCAGTGGAGAAGGATTCCTTTTTCCCCACAGCCTCTCCAACATTTGTTGCTGGTTGATTTCTTTATGATAGTCATCCTTACTGGGGTGAGATGGTATCTATGTGTTGTTTTGATTTGCATTTCACGAATAGCTAGCGATGTGGAGCATTTCTTCATGTATTTGTAGGCTTGCTGTATTTCTTTCTCTGAGAAGTGAGTGTTCATCTCAGATGCCCATTTCTGGATTGGGTCTTTGAATTTTGGGACCCTAATGGTTTTTAGTTCTTTGTAGATTCTAGATAGAAGACCTTTGTCTGAGTA
>PVJA010026094.1:9368-30151 GCA_004027025.1 Myocastor coypus | reverse complement strand
TTTTTTTTTTTTTTTTTTTTTTTTGATTTTTGAGACAGGGTCTCACGGTGCAGTTCAGGCTGGCTTTGAGCTCACTTTTGTAGCCCAGGCTGGTCTGGAACTCACAACGATCCTCCTGCCCCAGCCTCCCGAGTGCTGGGATTACATGCGTGAGCCACCACGCCCGGCTTTATTTGCCTTTTGTACTTCATCTGAGAAGTGTGTGTTCATCTCAAGCCTATTTGTGGATTAGACTTTTTGTTTTGGGTAGGCCTGGTAGTTTTCAGTTCTTTCCATACTCTGAATAGTATATTCCTTTATCTGAAGAACAATGGACTAAAATGTCATCCAACTTTGTGAATTGTTTCCTCACTCTCCATGATTTCTCTTACTGTGCAAAAGCTTTTAATAAAATGAGACCCCAGTTGCTGATTCTTTGTGGATGGTTCCTGTGTGATCCAGATTTGATTCTTAACATTTTTGCGTACCCCAATGTCGAGCGTTTTCCCACCAGACTTAACATTTCTGCTATAATATTTTTAAAAAAATTTTTTATTTTATTTTTTTTTCTTGTTTCTGAACTTTTGTTTGGTTATTTGTTCATTTATTTTTATGGCCGGCTCAGCCTGCCCAGAGGTCAGGGCTGGTGCAGCATGTGGTGCTGGGGATCTAACCGCGGTCCCTGCAGCCGCCCAAGTTTTCCTAAGCAGGTGCTTTAGACCACTGAGCCATCCTGCTGGACCCTTCTGCTTTAATATTTAGATCCATTTCAACATTAGTTTAGTGCATACATGGGGAAAGATGTGGGTCTAATTTTAATCTTCGCCCTGTGGGAAGCCAGTTTTCCCAGCACAATTTCCTTTCTGTGTGTGTGTGTCTGTGTGTGTGTGTGTGTGCGCGCGCGTGCGCGCGCAGTGTCATCATGCAGCTTGATCTAGTGATCCTCCTGTTTCCAGCCTCCCCAGTGCTGAGATTACAGGCACACGCTGTCATGCCTGGACTTAGTTGCTGGTTCAGTGCACCTCAGGGCAGGCTGGCGCGGCATGTGGTGCTGGGGATCCACAAGCTTGCTTAAGCCGGCATTTAGACTGCTGAGCTATCTCACCAGGTCCCCCCCAAAATCATTGTTCTTTCAGTCCTGGGGTGGGGTGTACTTTCTCCTTGCCTCAGCATCCTGACTCTGTAAACTTCCTTGTTATTGTTGAAGATTCTTGGCTTAGGTTTATCCCTGTTTGCAGGCTTAAAAGGTGGGGGACAAGGAGTCAGTCACTCTTGGGAAGAGCCTTATATGCCTTACTGTCTGGAACCCGGGCTGGCCAGTCGTGCACTTCCCTTCATGCGGATCATAAACCCAAGCGTCCCCAGGGTCTTGCGGGGCTCCTTCCCTGTAAGGCTCTGTTGTCATTGGTCAGGCAATGGATGGTTCTCCATGGAATTTGTATGACAGTTTTGGAAGTATGGCCATTTTCACTAAATTTGTTCTTCCTGTACAAGAACAAGGGAGGTCTTCCTGTTTTCTGCCCCCACCCTTTTTTGAGACAGTTCACTGTGCAGTTTGGGCTGGCCTTGGACTCACTTGGTAGTGCCAGTTGGTCTCAACACAAAGCAGTTCTCCTGCCTCAGCCTCCCAAGCGCTGGCATTATAGGCATGCACCACCGTGCCCAGCTGTCCCTTCTCTCTCTCTCTCTCTCTCTCTCTCTCTCTCTCTTTTCAAATGTATTTGGTACAAGGTCTCACTTTATAGCTTAGACTCATAGCCGTTGTCCTGTTTGCAGCCCGTCCAGCACTGGGATTACAGGTGTGTACCACCACACCTGGCCTCAGTGGTGGGCTCAGCTGGCTTGGCATGTGTGCCAGGATGAATCCCCAGTCCCCGTGGTTACTTAAGCAGGTGCTTTAGTCTGACGAGCTATCTCCCTGGCCCATATCTCCATTTTCAGAGTACTACCCCGTACCCCGCCTGTTTTTTTATATTTCTAGTACAGGGTCTACAGGTCAGACTTGCAGTGATCCTCCTGTTTTCAGCCTCCCAGGTGCTGGGATTACAGGTGCATTCCACCATGCCCAGTCTCCATTGCCCGTTGGCATGGCATGCATAGCACACCAGGGATTGAACCCTGGTCTCTGTGTCTGCCTAAGCAGGCACTTTAATTCTCTGAGCTATCTGGCCGGCTCTACTACTTTCATTTTTAATGTAGGGATCTTTGATTTTCTTTGATTGATTTCTAGGTATTTTAATTTTTTAATGCTATTTTGTTAGATGTTGTTTCCCTAATTTCTCAAGGAGTTTGTTGTTTATGTACAGGAAGGCTATTGATTTTTAAAAAAATGTATTTAGTACAGTGTCTATGAGGTCTCACTGCACAGATTGGACTATTTCAGCCTCCCAAGAGCTGGGATTATAGGTGCATACCACCATACCCAGGCTGTCTCAAGCTCAGCATGCCCTGGGGGTGGGGCTGGGGCCAGGGCGGGCACCAGCACGTTGTGAGGTGCCAGAAATCAAACCCTGGTCCCTGTCTGTCTAAGCAGGCACTTTAATCCACTGAAATGGCTGGCTGGCCCTGCGATTGATTTTTGTCTTTTTGAGACAGGGTCTTGATATGCAGTGCAGGCTGGCCTTGAGCTCACTTTTGTAGCCCAGGCTGGTCTCGAACTCGTGTCGATCCTCCTGCCTCAGCCTCCCGTGTGCTGGGATTACAGGCGAGCGCCACCACGCCCGGCCTGTGATTGATTTTTGAGTGTTGATTTTGTAGTCAGCTAGACTATTCAATCTGATTATTATATCTAGAAATTTTTTGGTACAGTATTTGGGGTCTTTGCTTAGATTATCACCTCATCTGTGAATAATAGTAATTTAACTTCCTTTCCTTTAAAAAAAAATTTTTTTTTTTTGTTTTTCTTTTTTTTTTTGTATTTTAGGGAAGGGGCTGGGAGGGTGTTCAGGGTCTCCCTTCTAGATTAGACTCAGTGATCCGCCTGTTCACGGCCTCCCAGGAGCTGGGGTTACAGGTGCACACCAGTATACTCAGTCTCAGTCACTGTCTCTGTGTGCCCTGGGGGTGGGGCTGGCAGGCCAGGCCCTGGGATGGAACCCCTGGCCCCTATGTCTGCTTGGACGTGCTTCAATCTGCTGAGCTCCTTGGTCAGCCCTCTTCCTTTCCAGTTGTTAATATTTTTATTTCTTTCTTTCCTTTTCTTAAATTTTTAAAATTTATTTCTTTTGCCTAAGTGCTGTGACTAATGTTTTCTCCTCCTCCTCCTCCTCCCCTTCCTTCCCTCCTTCCCTCCCTCCCTCCCTCCTTTCTTTCTTTCTTTCTTTCTTTGATTTTTTTGGTACCAGGAATCAAACTCCGGACTTTGTACCTGCCAGGTAGGCACTTGGGCTGCTGAGCTATCTCCTCGGCCCCGTACAGAAGTATATTGAGTAACAGTGCAGACAGTGGACAGCTTGGTCTTATTCATGATTTTAGAGTGAAAGCTTTGAGACCAGACTGGTCTCGAACTTGCACCGATCCTCCTCCCAAGTGCTGAGACTACAGGTGTGTGCCACCACGCCTGGCCTCTTTGTGTGTGTGTGTGTGTGTGTGTGTGTGTGTGTGTGTGTGTGCATGTATGCACACAGGTTTTCGTGCATTACATATCATGTTGGCTTTTGTCACCACAATGATTTTGGTGCTTGGGACAGGATCCTGGAGTCTCTGCGTGCTGTACATTGCATTATGCCTCTGAGGTACAACCACCAGCACAGATTTTTGAAATACGAGTGGAACTGCTTGTTGTAGGCTGTGGTAGGTAGAATGATAGCCCAGTGAGAATGTTCATGGCCTAACACCTGCACTTTGGGAATGTTATTTTACATGGCAGGAAAATTTTTGCAGGTATAATTATTAAGGGCTTTGAGCTAGTCAGATGTACAGCATTATCTGTGCCCCTGTGCCCAGTGAAATTAGAAGGAGTTTGCTTTGTTTATGGTTCAGCCACTTGAATGCAGTGCCTTGTGGATGCTAGGCCAGCACTCTTATCTGTAGCTCCATCTGGGGCCCTGTCAGGGATTCTTTTTGTTTTTTCTTTATGTATTTAGGGAAGGGTGCTCAGGGTCTCACTACTGGGTCAGATTTGCAGTGATTGGCCTGTTTACGGCCTCCCAAGAACTGGGATTACATGCTTGCGCCACCACGCCCAGTCTCGATCGCAGTCTCCATGCACCACGGGGGCGGGGCTTGCACGACAGGCCGGGGGATCAAATCCCTGGCCCTTCGCCTGTCTGCAGTGACAAGGACTTTTTTTAAAGAATTTTTATTTTACATTTTTTTCCTTGTTTTAGAACTTCTGTTTGTTCGTTTGTTTATTTTTATGGCCAGCTCGGCCTGCCCTCAAGGCAGCGTTGATGCAGCCTGTGGTGCCCAGGCATGAACCTTGGTCCCTGCAGCCACCCTAACCAGGCGCTTTAGACCACTGAGCCATCCTGCCGGGTCCCTGTACTTTGGCTCTTTTAAGATATGTTTATATCAATTCATTTGATTTGTTAATGTAAAATTGGTCATCATATTCCCTAGCAAACTTTTTCACTACTATAAGATCAGTAGGATCATATTTAATATTTTCTCTGTGTATATCTTCAGATTTTTTTGTTTATTTTATGTTAGTAGGGATTGAATTCAGGACCTTAGGCTTACCTGGCAGGCGCTTATGCTGCTGAGCTATTCCTGGCCCTCAGATTTTTAAATTTTGATAACCTTGGTTTCTTTGATTTTTTTTTTTTCTTTTTTGTTCTTACTACATATTGCTTTCATTGATTTATACTGACTTCTATTTTCTTTTGCTTTAGGTGTGGTGCTTTTTTAATAATCAGATTGCATTTGTGTGCCTTAGGTATACATAATGGTTGCATTCATGGTGGAGAATCTGTGCCTGTAATGTGATGGTTGATTCCTCCAGTTCTTCTTGCCTCCTTTCAGTCCCTCCTCCTCTCTCCATTTACAAAAGCTTCGTTGGCATCTTTCTACCTCTCTCCCTCCAGCAGCTTACGCCTTTTTGCGTGGGCCTACCCCTCCCTCTTCCTCTCCCCCACGTAAACATTTTCTTTCTGTTTCACTTACCTGTTACACATTTTGGTCCTTGTTTACAGTTTTGGTTTCTCACACCAGAAAAACAATGTAGTCTTTTGTTTTTCATTTATTTCACTTAAGATCCTCTCAAGGTCTGTATATTTACCCAGGAATGTTTTAAGTTTATTTTAATGGCAGAGTAATATGTGATAAAAAAGAAACCTGTCCATTCTCCAGTTGGTGAGTATATGAGCGGCTTCCAGCTTCTACCTTTCATACCTTGTGCCACTCTAAACGTGGGCGTGTATATGTCATTGTGGTATGATGCTTTTAATTCTTTTAGGAAACTACCAAGAAGGGGAATAACTGGGTCGAATCAGACCTCTAATCCTAATTTTTGATTGTTATTATTTTTTCTTTTTTTTTTGTGGTACCAGGGATGGAACTCAGGACCTTGCACTTGCCAGGCAAGTGCTTACTCTACTGAGCTATCTTCCTGGCTCTAACCCTAATTTTTTTTTTTAGGACTCTCTGCACTGAATTCCACAGTGGCTGTAGCAGTCAATGCTCCCACCAGTGGTGGAGAAGGGTTCCTTTTCTCCCACTGCACCACCAGCGTTTGTTATTGGTTGAATTCTTAATGAAAGCCATTTGTTCCAGACTGAGTTATATTCTTAACATTGTTTAATTTGCACCTCTTGAATGACCAGTGCTGTTGAACATTTTTTCAATTTTTATTTTATTTATTATTTTTATTCTTGTTTCAGAACCTTTGTTTGTTTATTCACTCATTTCTATGGCCAGCTCAGCCTGCCCCTAAGTCAGGGCTGGCGCAGCATGTGGTGCCGGGGATCGAACCGCAGCCCCTGAAGCCCCCCAAGCCTCCCCAAGCAGGCGCTCTAGACCACTGAGCCATCCCGCTGGGCCCCATTTTTTCAATTTTGTATTTGCTGTTTGCTTCTTTTATTGGATTGTTAGGCATTTCATTTTTTTGCAAGCTTACAGTAAAGGTGATATTTCCCTAAACTCTCTTGCAGTGGGTTTGCCATATGTGTATAGGAATGCCTTTGATTTTTGTATCCAACTAAGCTATTGAATTTGATTATTAAGTCCAGAAATCTTGATAGAGGTTTTGGTGTTTTCCATAGAAAGTATTGTCATTCTTAAATACCAACAATTTAGTTTTTCTTATTTTATTTCTTTTTATAGTGTAATAATTCTGCCTAAAAGTTTCAGAGCTATATAGAACAAGAGTCATGGCAGTGGACGTCCTTGTCTTGTTCCTGATTTTGTACTTACTTATTTTTGTTTTTATTTTCTTAAGGTTGAGGCTGATCTTGAACTCATGGCAGTCTTCCTGCCTTGGCTTCCTGGAAGTTGAGATGACAGGTGTGCACTACCAGGCCTGGCTTGATTGCCTGATGTATTACAATGAAAAGGTGGAGACAGGATATGAGGCAGGGCCTGGTAATGGTGTGATGGCACACGATAGTGCCCTGGTGTTGGTTCTACAGCCTTTCTGCCACTCTGTCCTGCAGGACCTGAGTTTTGTGGATCTCAGTGAGTAGGACTCAGACTGAGTCCCTAGGGCTGCAAGCACCACTGGGCCCCAGAGCTAAGAATGCTGGGCCTGCCTGTTGGGCTGGCTGCACCACCTCAGGACCATGCCGTCACAGGACACCCTGCCTTATCCGTCACCGTGTCTTTGTGTGGGCCTTGGTAGCTCAGGCTGGCCTTGAACTTCGGCAGTCCTCCTCAGCCCCCCAGTGCTGAGGGTTGCTTATTTGTTTGTTGTGTTTTGTCAAGAGACTGGCACAGTGCAGAGCCTGGAACACTGGGCAGGCTCGTGGAGCAGCTTTAAACAATGTCTGTATGCCCAGTCTCGTTGGCCAGCTCGGAGTGCCTTTTAGATATTTTTGATCCTGGCTTATTGGAGTTCTGTATGCCTCACTCATGTGTATGTCAAATTGTTTTCTCTACCAGGAAAGTCTTCTGCATTGATGTCTGTGAACACTTACACAAATAATTTGTGCTATCTCCTGCTTCTTTATTGACTCCAGTCAGTCTGAAGTTACTCTTTGCCTCACCTAGAAGCTGTTGGGTTGATTGCTCATGGTTCTCTTGCTGTTTTTTTTTTTTTTTTTTTTTACTTTTTCTTGTTTCACAATCTTTATTTGTTTATCCACTCATTTGGCAGGGCTGGCGCAGCATGTGGTGCCGGGGATCGAACCGTGGTCCCTGAAGCCACCCAAGCTTTCCCAAGCAGGCGCTTTAGACCACTGAGCCATCCTGCCAGGCCCCATCTCTTGCTGTTTTTGACAAATTTTTCTTTTCACGATCACTAACTGCAAGCCTGCCTTCTGTACCTGAGAGCCTGTTCGCACATTGGCTTAATCTGCTGCAGATACTCTGGCTCTCTCCTTGAATCTGTCCCATGGGTTGCATTTCTCTCTCTCTCTCTCTTTTTGGTAGAAAATTTCCTTTAAAATTCAAGCCTGAGTTTTTGTGTGGGGGCCTCCTGCCCCCTGCATTTCCTTATGTTTAACATTTGTGAGTTCCATTATTTTCTTAAGCTTTTTGTTTTACTTATTTTTTATGAATCTGCTCCAGAGTCAGTCAGCCTGGTTCCTGAGACATTATCACAGATTTTATTTTTTTTTTATTTTTATTTTTATTTTTTTTGTCTTTTTGAGACAGGGTCTCACTATGCAGTTGAGGCTGGCCTTGAGCTCACTTTTGTAGCCCAGGCTGGTCTCGAACTCGCACCGATCCTCCTGCCTCCGCCTCCCAAGTGCTGGGATTACAGGCGTACGCCACCACGCCCGGCTACAGATTTTATTTTTTCTGGAGCCTTATGCATTTGTTTTGTTGTTACCACTTCAGGGAGGCCAGGTGGATGGCTTTGGAATGTCCCTCCTTATTCTGCCCTGGGTTTGTCTTCAGTGAACTGGACGTCTGGGGTTTTCTCTTGCGTAGATGTCTTCTCATGACCTGGACTTTTTTCTTTTTATTTAATTCCTGAGTTGACGCTTCTGAATTGCCTATGGTGAGTCTCCTTAATGCTAGTGTTTAGCAATTTGCATTTTTTATAGCTGTTAATGTTAATTTTTGTTTTGTTTTTGTGGAACCGGGGTTTGAACTCAGGCCCTTTCACCTGACAGGCAAGCACTTACTCTACTGAGCTATCTCCCCAACCCCTAATGCTAATATTTAGAATTTTTAAGAAATGACTACTGGGCTGGCAAGATGGCTCAGTGGTCTAAAGCGCCTGCTTAGGGAAGCTCAGGCAACCATAGCCCCACCCCCAGGGCAGCCGGCCGTAACATAAATAAATAAAGTTAGAAAAAAAAATGACTACTTCTTGGAAGTGCCTTCCAGGTGCAGCTGGCTTTTGAGTTTTGAGTATATTTCCTTTTATTTTTTTATGATTATGGCCGGCTCAGCCTGCCCTGGGGGTGGGGCTGGTACAGCATGTGGTACTGGGGATTGAACCGTGGTCCCTGAGGTTGCCTAAGCTTGCCTAAGCAAGTGCTGTAGACCACTGAACCATCTTGCCAGCCCCTTGAGTATGTTTCTGCCTGCTCAGCTCAGCCCCTAGTTGGCACTGGCCTGTGGCATTTTCAGGGACCTCATGACCAGCTGAGATTTGGTATACCAGATGTACAGTCAGCAATATCAATAGCTTCCAATAGCCTAAAAAATTACCAACTGAAGTAACTATTAATTTGCCACCTTTAATTGTTCCAACTAGAATCTGGCATCCTATTAATGCAGAAGTCCTTATCCTTGTGCAGCCACTGTGTTCTCTGCCCCTGAGCTCAACTAAAGCATATGACTGGGGCCCGGCGGGATGGCTCAGTGGTCTAGAGCGCCTGCTTGGGAAAGCTTGGGCGGCTTCAGGGACCGCGGGTTCGATCCCCGGCACCACATGCGGTGCCAGCCCTGACCTCATGTTCAGCTGAGCCGGCCATAGAAATGAGTGAATAAACGAAGGTTCTGAAACAAGAAAAAAAATAAATTAAAAAAAAAAAAGCATATGACTTGTCATCAGATTAAAAGCTTGATAAATAACCTAAGAGCAACTTTGCTATATACAGATATGCTCACTTGAAGATACTCACTGTACCATGCCCTTCAGTTAAAGCTTATCTGCTTTTTTTGTAGCTTCTGTTTAGCAAAAGTTATAAACTTTTTATTTATTTTTAAAAATTATTTTTATTTATTTATTTTTTTCTTGTTTCAGAACCTTTGTTTATTCACTCATTTTTATGGCCTGCTCAGCCCGCCCCGAGGGCAGGGCTGGCGCAGCATGTGGTGCTGGGGATAGAACCGTGGTCCCTGAAGCCGCCCAAGCTTTCCCAAGCAGGCGCTTTAGACCACTGAGCCATCCCACCAGGCCCAAAAGTTATAAACTTTTTAAAAAACCAAACTTTTTTTTTTTTTGGCTTTTTGAGACAGGGTCTCGCTATGCGGTTCAGGTTGGCCTTGAGCTCACTTTTGTAGCCAAGACTGGTCTCGAACTCACACGATCCTCCTGCCTCAGCCTCCCGAGTGCTGGGATTACAGGCATGCGCCACCACGCCCGGCTAAAAAACTATTTATTTTGGAATCAGGGATTGAACTCAGGTCCTTGAGCTTGTCTGACACGAGCTTACTCTACTGAACTATCTCCCAGCCCCTATATAAAAAAGACAAACTGTGGAATCAGCGCCTCAGACTTTGGTGGTTACTTTCCTTCCCAGTTCCTGTTGGCTTAGTTTTCCCATAGCAATCAATCCCAACAAAATCCGAAATAAACTGGATGACTGTATGTAACAAACGAATCCTCAACTTGCCAATTTTACACCCAAGGCAGAACAATAGAAAGGGACTAGGTGAGACAAAGGGACATGAAAAAGAAGGGATAAACGTAAGGCTGTTCGGTGTTCTGCGTCGGTTGGCCCCTGCCACCCGCAGGCTGCTTCCGACCTGCGCCCCTTCGCAAGGATGCGGGAACCGTGAGCCTGAGCGCTGAGCCGTGCTGCCCTCCCTCCCGCTGACCCCTCCCGCTGCTGCTTGGTGGTGGAGGGGCCGCGGCAGTGACCATCTGAACTCCTGTATCCGTGAAGCGAGCCCGGCCCCACTCAGGTAGACGTTGCCACCCACCGGCTTCGCCAGGCTTTGAGAACTGGGGCATGTATGCATCCTGTCCTGCTCCAGCTTCCTACTTTGCTTTCTCCTCCTTCCCTTCCCAATTCCTCTCATACCCAGACCTCTTTCCCATCTTTTGAGAGAACCAGCCTTCTGATTCACTGACTCCTTTGCACTGTTCTTTTTCTTATTTATTTGTTTGTTTGTTTATTTATTTATTTATTTGAAATAAGGTCTCACTATGCAGTTCAGGCTGGCCTTGTACTCCTAGCAGTTGTCCTGCCTCAGCCTCCTGAGTACTGGGAGGATTATAAGTGTTTATCATTGTTCTCAGTTGTCCTTTTTCTGCTGGTATTCAGTTATAAATTTCATTTTTTTTTTTTTTTTTTTTTTTGGGACCGGGGTTCGAACTCACGACCTTGCACTTGCCCAGCAGGCACTTGTGCTTCGGAGCTATCTCCCCAGCCCATAAATTTCATTTTTATTTATTTATTTATTTATTTTTTTGTCTTGTTGAGACAGGGTCTCGCTATGCAGTTCAGGCTGGCCTTGAGCTCACTTTTGTAGCCCAGGCTGGTCTCGAACTCGCATCGATCCTCCTGCCTCAGTTTCCCAAGTGCTGGGATTACAGGCGTGCGCCACCACGCCCGGCATAAATTTCATTTTTAGAACTGTCCTTACAGTGTCTTTTAGGTTAGGATATGTTTTGCTTCTGGAAAACACTATCTCAAAAAAAAAAAAAAATGACATTTTTAGTGTTGAATATCTAGGAATTATATTTTATAAAACACTTTGATTTAATACTAAATTAATTCCAGTGAATAATTTTTTTTTTTGCACTTGTGCCATGGAGCTATCTCCCCGGCTCCTGAATACAGAGATTCTGTTGTGATATTTGAGGTACTGTCAGTCATATTATATTTTACATGCATTATAAAATTAGTAACTTGTTAATCATTGCATTACACAATAGTATGTTTTTTAAATAGTGCAGAGGAAAAGAAGAAATATGTATATGTGGAGGCATCTTTTTTTTTTTTTGTCTTTTTGAAACAGGGTCTCACTATGCAGTTGAGGCTGGCCTTGAGCTCACTTTTGTAGCCCAGGCTGTTCCTGAACTGGCACTGATCTTCTTGCCTCAGCTTCCCGAGTGCAGGGATTACAGGCGTGTGCCACCACGCCCGGCTGATGGAGGCATCTTTATTAAACTACAAATTCATTTTTTTGTAGCACTGTCCCCTTTGTGTGGGGTCCTGACATCCAGAGGGAACCAGAAGACTTAGAATAGCAAAAGCATTCTTACAAACTGGGCAAGATAGGGTATGGGAGAGGGTATCACAGTCCCAGACTGAAGTATACTACAAAGCTACAGTGACAAAAACAGTGTCCTATAAACCAGGACAGAAACCATGTGGGGCGTGTCCTTTATGCTTTGACATCCACGTTTGCACTGCTGTCATCTGTGTTACATGTTAAGAACTTAATCATGCAGTTTGTCATTATTTTATCATGTTTTCAGTTCAAGTGAAAAAAATAGTTAAGATTGCCTTTTGTCATGATCTACTTGATTACTTTTCCTGACAGTTTTTATTTCTCTGCATGGTTTAGATACCCGAGGTCATTTCCTTTCCATTTAAAGAACTTTGACTTTTTTCTCCTTGTGTGTGTGTGTGTGTGTGTGTGTGTGTGTGTGTGTCTTGTCAGAAAAACCCACAGGCTGTGCATGTATGGACTCTGTGTGTGTGTGTGTGTGTGTGTGTGTGTGTGTAGCACTAACCCACATTCTCTACCCCCTGCTTTTGTGAAAAAAAACTTTCTTATGACTTTGGTAAGTGGGTGTGGGCATTGTGGTGCTTTCGGGTATTCCTAGGACTCCAAAGGCTGAGCTACCAGGATCCCTGTGAGTTTGAGTACAGCCTGAAGTATGGCAATAGCCTGACTAAAAAAAAGATTGGTACCTGGAAGAGAACCCATGGCCTTTGCACTGATATGCCTCCACACTCTTTATAATCTTCTTTTGAGGAAGGGTCTTCCTGTGTTATCCAAGCTAGCCTTTAAAACTCTCTGTACTACCTCAGCCTCTTGAAGTCATCAAGCCCCCCATTGATCATTTTTTAATAGCTTTGAAATACATGGGGCCCGGCGAGATGGCGCAGTGGTTTAAAGCACCTGCTTGGGAAAGCTTGTGCGGCTTCAGGGACCATGGTTGGATCCCTGGCACCACATGCTGCACCAGCCCTGCCCTCGGGGCAGGCTGAGCTGGCCATAAAAGTGAGTGAATAAACACAGGTTCTGAAACAAGAAAAGATAAATAAATAAAATAAAAAGTTCTTAAAAAAAAAGTGGCCAGAGAAATAGCTCAGTAGAATAAGAGCTTGCCTGTCAAGTTCAGGGTCCTGAGTTCAATCCCTGGTACCGAAAAAAAAACAAAACTTGTTGGGGCCCGGCGGGATGGCTCAGCGGTCTAAAGCGCTTGCTTGGGAAAGCTTGGGCGGCTTCAGTGACCGCGGTTTGATCCCTGGGAACCACATGCTGCGCCAGCCCTGCCCTGGGGGCGGGCTGAGCCAGCCATAGAAATGAGTGAATAAACAAAGGTTCTGAAACAAGAAAAAAATAAATAAAAATAAAAAAAGAAATACAGTACGCATGATATAAAATTAATCTGTTTAAATGTAGAATTTTCATTGAAATTTCTCCTTTTTCTTTATGTATTTAGTATAGGGTCTCACTACACAGATCAGATTCGTAGTGAGCCTCCTGTTTTTCAGCCTCCCAAGTGCTGGGATTACAGGCACCAAGTCCTTCCTGTGTCACCAAGCCTGAATTCATTCCCTGTCTCAGGGTTCCCCAGGGGCAGGGCTAGCACTGCAGGCTGGGGATTGAACTCCAGGCCCCTGCGTCAGCCTAAGCAGGTGCTTTAATCTGCTAAGCCATCTGGCTAGCCCTTAAGTATATAATTTTAAAGATTACACATTTTTAGTATATTTAAAGGTATGTGATGTCTCTTCACTCTGTTGGTTATCATTTGAGTTGCAGAAACTCAATTTCCTTTTTTTTGAGACAGGGTCTCATTATGCAGCTCAGGATGGCTTTGAGCTCACTTTTGTAGCCCAGGCTGGTCTCGAACTCGCACCGATCCTCCTGCCTCAGCCTCCTGAGTGCTGGGATTACAGGCGTGCGCCATGTGCCATGCACCATCGTGCCCGGCACTCAGAAGCTCAATTTCATGTGATGCTATTTGTTAATTATTGTAATATTTCTTGTGCTTTCAGGGTTTTGTTCGTAAAGTCTTTCTCAGTGTATCTTAAGAGTTTTAGGGGCTAGGGAGATAGCTCCGAGGCACAAGTGCCTGCTGGGCAAGTGCAAGGTCCTGAGTTTGAACCCTGGTCCCACAAAAAAAAAAAAAAAGAGTTTTAACTTGTATCTTCAGGCAGATTAGGTGTATTTCCATAATTAGCTCTTTTGGTCTATTTGAATTTTAGTTTAGTGCATGATGAGAGATATGGGTCCGGGTTAATCTTTTTAAAAAAATTTTAAAAATGTATTTATTATTTTTATTCTTGTTTCAGAACCTTTGTTTATTGGCTCATTTTTATGGCCGGCTCAGCCCGCCCCAAGGGCAAGGCTGGCGCAGCATGTGGTGCCGGGTATGGAACTGCAGTCCCTGAAGCCACCCAAGCTTTCCGAAGTAGGCACTTTAGACCACTGAACCATCCCGCCGGGCCCCAGCCCAGGTTAATCTTGAGTGTCTAGTTTTCCCAGCACTGTTTGCTGAAGAGCCTATCTTTTCCTTCACCACAGGTGTTTGGCCCCTCTGTCACAAATAAGGTAGCCGTGGGTGCCTGGAGTTACTTCTGCATCTTTGGGTTTGTCCCACTGATGCTGAGATGCATTTCTTTTATAATTTACTCCACACTGTTCTCATCACTATAGGATTGTAGTATGCCTTAAGTCTGGGATTATGATGTCCTGGTTTTGCCCCTGGTAGCTGGAATACTTTTGCTATTCTAGTTTTCTTCTGAATGCCTGTGAGTTTTAGTAGTGTTTTCTATGCATGAATGTATGCATGAATGCATGAACGTATGTATGTATTTGATTGTTACAGAGTTTCACCACACACCTCAGACTCATGGTGATCCTCCAGCTTTCAGCTTCCCCCGTCTTGGGATTACAGGCGTGCGCCACTACACTGGGACTCTGGCCTGTTTCGCCACACTGGGGGAGGGACTGGCATATCATGTGGAGCTGGCGACCAAACTGTGGTCCCGGTACTTACCTAAGCTTGCCTAAGTAGCTTGCCTAAGTAGCTTGCCTAAGCTTTAGTCTGTTGAGTTATCTTGCCAGACCTTAGTAATATTTTCTTTATGCTATGAGCTGTATATTGGTATTTTGATTGGGAATACATTAAATCTGTGTAACAGTTTTGGAAATTTGGTTATTTTCGCCATATTAGTTCAGTCCACTCAGAAAGGGTAATCTTTACATTTTCTGATACCCTCTTTGATCTTTTTCATTGTAGTGTTCCTTCATTTCCTTGGTTAGGTTAATTCTTATTTATTTATTTATTTATTTATTTATGTTTTTCTTGTTTCAGAACCTTTGTTTATTCACTCATTTTTATGGCTGGCTCAGCCTGCCCCGAGGGTAGGGCTGGTGCAGCATGTGGTGCCGGGGATCGAACCGCAGTCCCTGAAGCCGCCCAAGCCTTCCCAAGCAGGCGCTTTAGACCACTCAGCCATCCCGCGGGTAATATTTTGTTTTTCTGATGCTATTGTGGAAGTTATTATTTACCTAATTTTTCTCCTAATGAGTTTGTTATTGGTATACAGGAATACTATTTACTTTTGGGTGTTAATGGATTTTGTGTTCTGCTGTGCTACTGAATGATGTTATTCTAGGAGCGTTTGCTGGAGTTTCTGGGGTATTTGGGATCTTTTAAATAGAGCATCATGTCATCAGTAAGTTATAATTTAATTTCTTCCTTTTTTTTTTTTTTTTTTTTTGGCCTTTTTGAGACAGGGTCTTGCTGTACAGTTGAGGCTGACCTTGAGCTCACTTTTGTAGCCCAGGCTGGTCTCGAACTCGCACCAATCCTCCTGCCTCAGCTTCCCAAGTGCTGGGATTACAGGGGTAAACCACCACACCCAGCTTAATTTCTTCCTTTCTTGTAAATATATGCAACTAGAATTTGTGGAATGATCTCTGTGATCAGAATCACGTAAAATGTGATCTTCTTTCTTGTCTAATTGCTTTGGCTAAATGTTTCCAGAACTATAATGAACAGGAGTGGTGATAGTGGGCGTGCTTGTCTTGTTCGAGACTTATTAGAATAAAGCTTCTGTTGTGTTGTTCCGGTGTCGGTGCCGAAAGAAACGACGACGAGAAACCTGATGAAGGTAGCTCAGAGGACTCACAGAGATTTGTTTCTCTCCAAGCGAGCTTAGACCCTCAGAAGGACATTACTTTTATTGAGTATTCAAGGACAGGCTAAGGAATTTGCATAACTGCCTTGGGGAAATTGAAAACATTCCAAGCAGGGGAGGAGACAATCAGAACTCCCTACCGCTGTCCTTGAGCTTTATTGTTCTCTACTTAAGATGCTTGGTTGGTCCTTGTTTCTATGTTGAACCAGGCAGGATGTTTTTCTCAGCCCTGGGGTAGCTTTCTGCCCCTGGAAGGGAAGCCCAGTCCCACCTACACACGCTTGATCAAATTTCCTGGCTTCGGGGCCCAGCAGGATGGCACAGTGGTCTAAAGCGCCTGCTTAGGAAAGCTTAGGTGGCTTAAGGGACCGCAGTTCAATCCCCGGCACCACATGCTGCGCCAGCCCTGCCCTCAGGGCAGGCTGAGCCGGCCATATAAATAAATAAACAAATAAACAAAAGTTCTGAAACAAGAAAAGAAAAATAAAATTCTTTTTTTTGTGTGTGTGTTTTTGAGACAGGGTCTCGCTATGCAGTTGAGGCTGGTCCTGAGCTCACTTTTGTAGCCCAGGCTGGTCTCGAACTCGCACCAATCCTCCTGCTTCAGCCTCCCGAGTGCTGGGATTACAGGCGTGAGCCACCACGTCCGGCTAAAAAAATAAAATTCTTAAAAAAAAAAAAAAAAAATTTCCTGGCTTCCTGCTAGCTCCCAACATACAACAAGCTTCTTTAAAAAAATTTTTTTTTTTCATTTAGTATAGTGATGGTGAACCACTTAGAGACCAAGTGTCCAGACTGCCCCCAAGCCCCACTTACTTACTGAGGAGTGCCAGCAGTGCAAGTAAACCTCAGTAGTGAGGTTTTAATTTAGGAAACATGTTATCTGGTGCTTGGCTGTTGGGGCCACTTTGCTCATATGTTGATAGAGAGGGCTCTGTTTCCGCTATATAGCTCACATGCCATAAGTTCGCCACACTGAGTGAGGATAATTTCACTGTCGGTTTGTCATATATAACTTTTTATCAGATTGAGATGAAGAGATTTTGCAAAAAATAAAAGATTTATTTGAAGAAGGGGAAAGGGAGATGCGAGACAGATAATAGAGCTACTTTGGGTAAGTAGGGAGTATTTGAGGGTGAAATACTCTTGAGATGAAGAAAGACCTTCTATTCCGGTTTTCTTTAGGAGTTTTATCATGACTGGATGTCAGATTTTTTTCAAATGCTTTTTCTGTGTCTGTAGAATCATGTGATTTTTGTCCTGGGTTCTGTTAACGTGATATACTTACTTTTTTGCTTATGTTGAGCCATCATTGCATTCCTGAAATAAGTCTTTTGGTTGGGGTGTGTGTGTGTGTGTGTGTGTGTGTCTGTGTCTGTGTGTGTGTGTATTTTTTTTCAAGATTTGCTGCATTTTGCCAGTATTGGGATTTATTTTATTTTATTTTATTGCCCTGTGGTTTTCTTTTCTAGTTGAGTCCATATCTGATTTTGGTGTGAGGTAGTAGTACTTATTTGCAGGAATGACTTTGGGAGTCCTCCTTTCCTGTTGTTTTCAGCGAGGAGTTTGGAGAGTGTTGTGGTTTGAAATTTGATGTCTCTTCAAAGCATGAGATGGCCATAGTGATTTTTCAGAGGTCGCTGAAAAAAAAAAATATCTAGAGTGTGTGATATTGGGATTAAGGGTATGTGATTACTAAATTAGTCTACTGATTGGTCTGGCACTAATGCCAGCTTCCTGGATGCAACATAATGGACTTGTTGCCCTCTTGGTTTGCTACATTGTGCCCACCATGAACTGTTTGTCCTCTGTACCTGCCTCCTGTGCCATTCTGTCTTGGAGGCAGCTAACGAGACCTCTATCTGCCAACTGTGAGCTAACTAAACCTTTCTTCCTTTAACTTGAAGTGTTGAGCAATGAGAAAAGTAACTGAAAGCAACAAATATTGGCGTGGATCTCTCTAACGTTCTTACAGAGTTTGGCAGCCAGGTTCTGAACCTGTTGGGTCCTGGGCTGCTGCTGCTGCTGCTGCTCCTCCTTCTCCTCCTTCTCCTTCTCCTCCTCCTCCTCCTCCTCCTCCTCCTCCTCCTCCTTCGCCTTCGCCTTCGCCTTCTCCTCCTCCTCCTCCTCCTTCTCCTCCTCCTTCTCCTCCTTCTCCTTCTCCTTCTCCTTCTCCTTCTTCTCCTCCTTCTTCTCCTTCTCCTTCTCCTCCTCCTTTTCCTTCTCCTTCTCCTTCTTCTCCTCCTCCCCCCTCCCCTTCATAAAGATCTTTTATTGTCTCATTAAAATAGCACAGATTGGTTTTATAACCCAGAAGCTTGTTTCTGTGGCTGGATCAGCTCCTGGATCTTGCTCATCTGGCTGCCGAACTATTATTCCTTTTTCAGAAACAGATACCATCCAAACATTTTCTGATATCCTTGTTTTTGACTGTTGTGGCTTGCTGAATCAAGGCAGCTGAATTTCAAACAAGCTCAATGTCATTTCCTTCAAAGATGAGCTCATCTTTCGGGGATTGAGATAGTGAGCAAGGAACACCTGCCCTAATATGAACTTGGCGAATGTATTTTTCACCCAAGGAATTCCGGATTTTGACGAGAGACCCATTCTCCTGAGCAATGACGTTGATGGGGAAGTGCGTGTACACAGACCTCACCTTGTAGTGGAAGCCCGGCTTTGACCCCCTTGGCCGTGTTCTGTGCATGGCTACAGATGGTGCAGACACTGGCCAGCTCCTTTCTGTTTCCCCACCATTTGTCAACCTGGAGCCTCTTTCTTCCCAAGGAGACTGAGTTCCACATTGATGTGGTTGAAGTCCTTGTGTTGGCTCCCTTTGGGGCCCTTCACAATAACTGTGTGTCCTTTCAGAGTGATGTTGGCATTTTCTGGAATGTCAACGGTCTGATTGCTAAGAATGGTCTTGATTCTTGTGAGCGATGTGGCAAAGATAGAATGTCTTCTGGGCTTTATTTTAGTTGGTAATTTCTTTTTTAGCTTCACTGATGGGTACTGCATTATTCCAGAGTTTTATATTCTCTTGATTTCACTTTGTAAATTCATATGTATGTAGGAATCTATCCATTTCTTCTTCTTTTTTTTTTTTTTTTTTGTCTTTTTGAGACAGGGTCTCGCAATGCAGTTGAGGCTGACCTTGAGCTCACTTTTGTAGCCCAGGCTGGTCTCGAACTCACACCAATCCTCCTGTCTCAGCCTCCCGAGTGCTGGGATTATAGACGTGAGCCACCATGCCCGGCTCCATTTCATCTCAGTTTCTTAGGGTATTGTGTTAAGACTATAGGATTTGAAAGTAATTATCTGCGTTTCTGTAGAGTCTCTTGGGATTTCACTTCTTTAAAAAATTTATTTTATTTTTCTTGTTTCAGAACCTTTGTTTGTTTATTCACTCATTTTTATGGCCGGCTCAGCCTGCCCCAAGGGCAGGGCTGGCACAGCATGTGGTGCCGGGGATGGAACCGCGGTCCCTGAAGCCGCCCAAGCTTTCCCAAGCATGCGGTTTAGACCACTGAGCCATCCCACCAGGGATTTCACATTTTTATGAGGGACTGGATAATTTGTTATGATAAATTTGGGTATTTGGGTAAGGGTTTGTCTATTTAATTTTTCAAAGACCCAACCTTGTTTTTTTTTTTTTTTTTTTTGGGGGGGGGAACCAGGGTTTGAACTCACAACCTTGCACTTGCCCAGCAGGCACTTGTGCCTCGGAGCTATCTCCCCAGCCACCCCCCCCCTTTT
This sequence comes from Myocastor coypus, assembly GCA_004027025.1. Classification (NCBI taxonomy): domain Eukaryota; kingdom Metazoa; phylum Chordata; class Mammalia; order Rodentia; family Myocastoridae; genus Myocastor; species Myocastor coypus. The sequence goes on along the minus strand of PVJA010026094.1, from coordinate 10,814 downwards.
TTTGTTTGTTTGTTTTTTTTTTTTCTTCTTCAGGACTGGGTATTGAACTCAGGTCCTTGTTTGCCAGGCAAGTGCTTATTTCTACTGAGCTGTCTCCCCAGCCCCAGTGACCCAACTTTTAAATTCATTGATTGTGTTGTTTTTTAGTCTCAATTGTGTTAATTTTGGCTCTGATCTTTATAATTTCCTTCCTTATACTAGTTTTGGGTTTGGATTATCCTTGTTTTGTAGGATTTTGAGATCATTGAATCAAATGACCTTCCCGTTTTTTTTTGTTTTTTTTTTTTAAATTTAATTTTGGACTTGTTTTAATGGAATATTTACATTCGCACTTTTTATTTGTTATTTGAAATGATCATTAAATCTTATTTATGTGACTACATAATTCTACATGCACTTGCAAATTAAAATGTTTTGGTTAAGTATACCAATAGAGCAGCTTTTTGCTACACAGTGCTAAATATCCAATTCCTATTTTTACTACTGCTGCTTTTTTTTTGTATGTGGAATCATTACAGAATATTTGCTCTGCTTCACATTGTGTTCTCAGAAAAATGTAGCCATGTATATTATCACTAAAGAAAGTTTTCATTCTACTTGTATAGGAGAATGCTGAAGCATCACCTTAAGATATATAGGATCACTTTCATCTTTGCTGACAGTTCTTTGAGGTACAATATTTTCAAAAGATTTAACTGAATAACTTAAGTTAAATTAACATTTAACTTAAAAGATTTAACTTTCTTTTTTTTTTTTTTTTTTTTTAGATTTAACTTTCTGATGTTGGAATTTACGGCTGTAAACTTCCTTCTTGGAACTGCTTTCATTTGGTCCTTGGTATACAATACCTCACTGGTATTATCATTTGATTGCAGAAATCAAGCAAAAGTACCTTAGCTTGAAAGGTACTTTGTCTGAAATGAGAATAGCTATTACCAGCCTTTTACCTAGTTTCTGTGTCATGGAGTATTGTTTTCTTTTTTTTTTTTTTTTTTTGGTGGGACTGGGGTTCAAACTCGCGACCTTGCACTTGCCCAGCAGGCACTTGTGCCTCGGAGCCATCTCCCCAGCTCCTGTTTTCTATAATTTCATTTTTGGTCCGTGAATCTTTTTCAGTTGAGAAGATTGTTTCTTATATACAGCATATTGCTGGATCCTGTTTCTTTCTAATTTTGTTTTATTTTATTGTTTCAGAACTTTTGTTTATTTATTTTTATGGCCGGCTCAGCCTGCCCTAAGGGCAGGGCTGGCGCAGCATGTGGTGCCAGGGATCGAACTGTGGTCCCTGAAGCTGCCCAGGCTTTCCTAAGCAGGCGCTTTAGACCACCGAGCCATCCTGATGGGCCATGGATCCTGTTTCTTTTCTTTTTTTTTTTTTTTAAATTTATTTTATTTATTTTTTTCTTGTTTCAGAACCTTTGTTTGTTTATTCACTCATCTTTATGG
>PVJA010026093.1:0-30021 GCA_004027025.1 Myocastor coypus | reverse complement strand
AAAAAAAAAAAAAAAAAAAAAAAAAAAAAAAGATAAAAGGTTGAAAATGTTTTTTTTGTTTTTGCACATGAAGTAATCTTGTTTTTCTTTAAAAAATAATTGGCATATTAAATCACAGTTCTGGATCAGATCAGCTGATCATGCATGAGACCAATGCAAGTAGATGGGTCTGGCTTTGTTATGGCAATACACATTCCATGAACTCTAGAGGGTACAGAAGCAAATGGCTTTCCTGTGACTAGAGTCCTTAAACAAAGTTTTGGCTCTCTAGAGGAAAAGCCACCATGAGATACTGAAAATAGGTTTTTAGTTAGGCACCACACATGTAATCAGTGATGTGCCAATAAAATGCCCCAACAGGTGCGAAAGTTCTGAAGAACTCACAGATCAAGTGATTATAAATAGGTAAGCCCACTGTAGGCTAAGGAGCCAGTGACTCACCAAGGAGGGTAACTTAAGAATGTGTTCCATCTGGCACTTTAAGAAGAGCCAGAAACATCAGGCTTTCACAGCAGAAGGGCTGTAGCGTGTGTGTGTGTGTGTGTGTGTGTGTGTGTGTGTGTGTGTGTGCGCGCGCGCAGTCATGCATGCACATGAACTTTTCTTGGTATCTGAAGATTTAATTCAGGTTATGTTGAAAGAGACTTTCCTCCCATTAGCCTGTCCCAAGAGATAACTTTAATTAACAATAACAACAAAACTGCAAGAACAACTGGGATGGGGAAAGAGAGAGAACAAGGAAAGAAAAAAAAAAATACATAGATATACAAATATAGATATATATGATAGCTAACTGTGGCACTAATTTCTATTAGTTCACTGAAAGGAATAGCTAGTGCTTATATTGTTTGGTCAATTTTGCATGTCCCTAGCTGGTAATCTGAGAAACTACTTTGAAGATAACAATATGCAATAAAATAACCATTGTTAATTTCCCATCACCTTGTTCTGAAGTTCTGTGTCATTTTCATTGCTTTTTAAATTATTTTTAAAATAAAAATTGAAAAACTTTTGACCATGGGTACTCATCTAACTTCTGCTCATTTTTCCTACTTTTGTTGTCAAGTTTCCTAGCACATGGAAGGGTTAGCTCAGCGGAGCGAATTTTATCCTTCCCAGGCATAACGTGATGCCCTTGCTCATGATGACGCAATGCATATGGCTGACCTACTTCCAAAACTATTCCATGCTGATCTCTTTTTCTAGACCTAATTCTAAATCCAAGGATAAGGACATTTATCTTACATATATCTGTATTTTTAAATGATTTACAAGTTTTTTTTTTATTAAAAGTAATGATCTATCCTAGAACTACAAATAAAAGAACATGCTGTGAGCTAAGTCCCTGAATATCCTCAATGTGTAAGGATACCAGACCAAATAGGGTTGGCATAATCAGGAAGCCTCTTGAAAATGTGCACACTCAGAAAACTTCCAATGGAAAATGGAGTACCCTCCACTAATAATAAGCAGTTAAACCTATTTATGATCTCAAACAAAATGTATGTGCCTATTATAGTTCAAGAATGACACAAGTCATTCAGGATTTGTGTGAATGTTCAGAGAAAGAGCAGGTGTGGGGTCTGAAGACCATTCCTGAGAAACAAGTGTGATAAATTGTGGTTCCATATCCCATGCTTTCTAGGTGCGGCTAACTCCAGCCCGTCTCTGAACTTCATCTTTACTGATGCACTGAATCTGTAGCCTCCCCAGTCTGAGAGTACACCTGCCTATGGTATGAACTGAGAGACCTGTGACTAGGAGCAGTAGAAATTTAAGAATAGAGGGGAGAGTTGACAACATTGTCGACAGCATTACATTACGTGGTACGGCATGAGTCATGATAAAAACACAGCCAATAATTAAATTTTAAAAATTAACTACAGGCCGGGCGTGGTGGCTCACGCCTGTAATCCCAGCACTTGGGAGGCTGAGGCAGGAGGATTGGTGCGAGTTCGAGACCAGCCTGGGCTACAAAAGTGAGCGCAGGACCAGCCTCAACTGCATAGCGAGACCCTGTCTCAAAAAGACAAAAAAAAAAAAAAAAAAAATTAACTACAGTAAAAGACATAGTGTCCCCAATATGTCTCTCGTCAAATGTACTTATCCCATTGTTCTTGCAACTTATGAGTGTCCTCTTTCTTGAGAGTCTTGTTCTGATCTGTTGTTGCTGCCTTGGTGCCCTAGATTAATTCAAACTTTATCTTTCATGGTCATTTTGACTCTAGGGAAAAACCAGAAGTCATGTGGTACCAGATCTGGTGAATAAGGTAGATGAGGACACATTATCATGTTTTTAATGACCCACTTTTTCATTGGCTGACACTTGGCAGCAGAATTTACTTTATTTATAATCATACATTATACTCAGTGTTTAGGAAAGAGGATTTGCAGAGCTGCTTCAAGGGGTGGCAAGAGCAATGGGATAAGTATGTTCAGAGTGAGGCTAGAGGGAGCATTTTAAGGAGATTAGTGTAATACATCTCTTACTTTCCCACATTTTAAAACTTAAACATTCACAGCTGAGTGTGGTGGCACAAGACTGTAATCCCAGCACTTGGGAGGCTGAGGCAGGAGGATCGGTGCGAGTTCGAGACCAGCCTTGGCTATAAAAGTTAGCTCAAGGCCAGCCTGAACTGCATAACAAGATCCTTTCACAAAAAGACAAAAAAAAAAAAAAAAAAACCTTAAACATTCACCACACAGCTTGGTCACATCTCATCATATATCAAAGCATTCACTGGTGTTTATTCTTCCATACATGTTATGACTGCAGGTTTTCCAGTGCCTTCCTATTAGAGGAAAAGCAAGTGATAGACATAGGTTTAATTTATAGCTATGAATACTTCACCCACTGGTTTTTTTTAAGTTCAGTGACTCACCATGCCCCAGTGTTAAATCTGCAATTTTACATGGTACACTGAAATCTTTTCTTGGAGAGTGCAGACTTCTAGCTAAAGTTTGAAAGGCAAAAGGAAAAGAAAGCCTGAGAAGAAGAGGTAAAGCGAATGAGTGTCTTGATGTTTGCTGAGTGGGAATGGAGAATTATTTTTTTAACTTCTCCTTGGGCCTCAGGGGATAGAAACACTACATTGTCTGCCCCTCAAGCAGCATGTTAAAAGAGTTGGCATCATGGAGCCTCTCAGCGCAGAAGACATGCCTGTGTCTCTTCAGTGCAAGTAGTGCTCGAGGTGGGGGGAGCTGGTGGTTCTCATGACTATAAGACTGATATGAGCTTGAAGAAGAAGGAGAAAGACAGGAGGACAGGAGAGAGAGAGAGAGAGAGAGAGAGAGAGAGAGAGAGAGAGAGAGAGAGAGAGAGAGAAGGTGCCTGCTCTTGGGATTGAAGGGTTAAGCAACGTGTTGGGTACTACATGTGAAGGTGGGGGTCATGATGGCAGGATTCAGGAGAAACACACTCGCAGCTCCCTGATGAAGGCATCCAGGAGTCATAGTGAGAGTGGGACTGCCCAGGAAGGATGCACACACCAGTGACTTCAAGCACATCTTTTCAACAAAAAGTAGTGCGCCCCTTCAGCCCCTCTGATGACCTATTGAGTTCTCTGGAGTACTGCAAACACACAGATGGCTAGAGAATATCTGACCTCTGAGCTCTGGTTTGTAATTTGAACATAGACATTCATGAGCCTCATGTGGCTTGAAAAATCACCACCTCTGACAGACAAAAAGGAAGGAAGGGATGAGATTGAACTTTCGAGAGAGGTGGTATGCAGAGCCATGAGTCTTTTTACAAAGTGTGAAGTACTAATGGTGGTACTGTATACACTTGAACGTTTGTGTTTTGGACTTACCATGTTGTCCTTGTGTTAAAAAACAAAACAACAGAAAGCATTTAGTCATGGGCACATGTCAGAGTAGCCATGTGAGAGAATCATGCCTAATTAAAAAATTATAGAAATACACTTTATTTTTAATTTTTAGAAGTATAAAAATTATAACCCTTTATACAAATTGTTAACAATTTAATCAATACTTAATCTCACACAGCGTACTTCTTTCCCTTTTCTTGAAGATAGTTAAATATTCTTGCATCTTTTAAAAGATAGACTAAAACACATTAGCATTTAGCAAGTCCTTTAATGAAAAAAATTCTGGAATATTCATGTTTGTCAGGACATTTGAAATACTTTATGACACATTAATTTAACTAATATATTGGTTAGAAGAAAAAGTAGCCATTGTAATCACTGGCTGTCTAACTTTTAGGTCTGAATAGAACTTGTCACTTTTCACAATGAGAAAGCAAAAAGTAATATAACAATCAAATGAAGTTACCCTGAAATCATTACATTCTCTTGGACCCTGAAGAGATGTCATTACTGGCCCCTTCTGTTCTCTGGCTCGCCCCGTCTCTGGAGCCTCCCACCTCTATGACACCAGGCGGAGCACAGAAGCAGGAGGGGGCAGGGCCCGGCGGGATGGCTCAGTGGTCTAAAGCGCCTGCTTGGGAAAGCTTGGGTGGCTTCAGGGACCGTGGTTCGATCCCTGGCACCACATGCTGTGCCAGCCCTGCCAAGAGCAGGCTGAGCCAGCCATAAAAATAAATAAATAAATAAATAAACAAACACACAAAAGTTCTGACACAAGAAAAGAAAATAAAAAGAAGAAGCAGGAGGGGCGCTTGACAGGGCTAGTGGGGGCTGCCTGCCTTTGAGCCTCCAAAACCACGAGCTAAGTCCATGTCTTTATAAGTTACTAAGCCGCTAGTATTTGCTATCGTAATGAAAAGCTAAATACATCTTTTATTTTAACAACTTAATATGAATGAAAAGTAACTTTCACATTTAAATAAAAACTACAATATTATTTTTGAAACTGCAGCTATAATTCACGTTACGCGAGAGAATAAGTTAAACAGCAACTACTAGACAATTAGTTTTCATGGGTGATGAGTGTGACTTAAAGGTCTCCTATTACTGATTTTCAAAGCAAGGATAATTAGGCCACAGGAGTCCCTGCTTCTTGGGAGTCAATTGATTCTCCTTTCAGCTCCCATTGACCTAAATCTTTGTCTATAATTACATTTTGAGTTTTCTTCTTGTGCTTCTGAGCAACTGCTCCTTTAGCACAAAGTTTTCTCATTTTAATATTCGGCAATGTCTTCAGATCCAAATTCCATCCTCTAAAAGTTTTCAGACTACTTGCACGGAAAATGCCTGGAATCTCCAAGCCGTAGCTGTGGTGCTGCTGCACCTCATGCTCCATCTTTTGCTGGATGAAGGTCTCCTGGGAACGGTGTCGCCTTTCTTGCCTGTCCTTGATACTGTTCTGTAACTCGGTCTGTTCCAGCTTACTGCTGCACCGATTTAAATACATTTCAATTAATTCACAAGCATCTTTCTTTGAATATGTCAGGTTTGGGGGATTCAGTTGATTATGAAACCACTGCAGTTTTCCACCAATAAGGTTGAGATGTAAAGCCTTTTCATTCTTCAATTTTTCCTTCTTGTTTGTGATCTTTTTTGTAATTTGGCCTGCTTTTCTACTATATGAACGGATGACTTTTTTTTTTGTCTCTCATTCTGTGTTTTTTTCTCTTTGGTGCTTTAGGCATGGTGCCGTCCTACAGGCCACTAAGGACCTCTGAGCCCCAGACCCCTTGAGCTCCCGCTCAAACCCGCACTCCAGCCAGGACAACATGGGGTCCGCAGACACCTGGTACTCTGGACCAGAAGGGGCGGGACGACTACCAATACTTTTGTTTTTGTAACACAAGGTTATAGCCACGTTAACAAAAAATAAAATACTAAACCCACAGAGGATATCATAAATTAAAGGGAAGGTTAAAAATAATACAGTGTTTTAGGGGGAAGAACCAGTGAATTAAGGAGCCAGAAATGTCTTAAAAATCAACATAAGTTTTTATGGGTAAGTTTAATTCATAATAAAAGTTGGTCTTAAGTGCTCTGGGGCTGTTAGGAAATGTATAATTAAATAAATCAAAATTAAAAACACAAAGAATGAAATAAAATAAAGAAGCAAAAGGAAATTGATAATGGAGAAAATAAAAAAGGAGCTAGAAAGTAGAAATGTATACATCAATCCCCTCAAGAGTAATGGAAAGACCATGTTAAAATGACAATAAATTATGAATAAATCTAAGGAAGGAGAGAATGTAGTAGTATAAAAGAAGAAAATATGAAAAGGCAAAGCAGAAATTGACAGATAAAATTTTAAATAATTATATACTGAACCATTTATAAGAAACTTATAAATAAAACTGAAAGCCTACATTAAATTAACTGCTTCCCAATAACTATCAAAACCAATTGTAGAATTCTAGAAACTCTAAAGGAAACTAGAAGAAACCAAGAATGTTTCCAAAGAATTATGCACCAAGCAGTGCCAGACTTAGTTAATCATATTAACTAAAGCAAGATAAAAAAATAAAATCAAATTATTTTCTCTCTAATAGCAATGTCTAAATATATAAAAATATAATAGAATATAACCTAACACAAGTATAAATAATAAGATCTTAATAAAGTATTGGGAAGTTCAACTTAGGCAAATATATTAATAATAAAACAAGTATTGTAATCAAATATGTATTCTGGAAATTTAAAGGTGGCTCAAAATTTGTAAATGTGATATAATACATGACTTGTCAATATGGTATATAGTATGAGTCAATTTCCACAAAACATGAAATTATATAAACTAAAAAGATTTACAAGAAATTCTAATTTTGTTGTCCATCTAAAAGGAAAAACAGTATAATAAAAATAAATAGCATATAAACTGTGAATGAAATGCAGTGCTCATATGTAAATGTGAACTGCTATGTTTAATATTAGGAAATATAAATGTCTACTTCACAAATAAGGGCTGCTATCAAAATTCATGAACATTCTGGAAGTTCTAGTCAAAAGAAATTAAACAATAACAATATATTTACATGTTAGGAAGGGACATGTAATATTACTATTATTTGGTTTGATATAAAAATATAGTTGGAAGAGTAGAGACAAAATAAAATTATAAGCAACTAAAGAACTCAATCAGGTAAGTGATAATTAAATCAAGATGGAAAAATTAAGAATTTCTGTGTCTAAAAAGTACAAGTAGCTTGAAAATAAATGGAAGAAAATATCCAATTCAAATAATCTATCTAAAAGGTAAATTCCTAAAATGATTTATCCAGAAAAATGTGAAAGCCAAAATTGTTGGTCTGCATTAAAATTTTTCAGTTAAACTAGGTTTTGACTTCTGGCATTTTCAACCTACCTTTCACAAAACTTTAGTAAAGTGACACTTTTATTTTTATTTTTATTTATTTATTTATTTATTTATTTTGTCTTTTTTTAAGACAGGGTCTCACTATGCAGTTGAGGCTGGTCCTGAGCTCACTTTTGTAGTCCAGGCTGGTCTCGAACTCGCATCAATCCTCCTGCCTCAGCCTCCCGAGTGCTGGGATTACAGGCGTGCGCCACCACGCCCGGCTAAAGTGACACTTTTAAAACATGATAATTTTTTTTTTTACTAGTACGTGTTTGTGGTCCCTGATGAATACTGTCCTCTTGAGGGACTGATGTGAGCACGTAGCACATCTTGCTTCTTTTGTGCCTTCCTTCCTCTCCTTTTCCTGCATCCTCCCTCTCATTCTTGATCCCTTTTCCTTTTGCAAACCCCACGCATTCAAAGAGATTGACTAGTGTGTGCTTGAATGGGAGATGTACTCTGAGCTCTGCCCACAGTAAAGGAAGTGGAAAGGCTGGTGGAACAGGAAGTGCTGTCCTCACCCAGGACACTGGCGGGAAGGGAGGAAGGAAGAGCTCTGAGTGAGACACCAGGTGCTACAGGCTCAGAGCTCTAGAGCAGGCCAAGCCCAGACAGTCTAGTGGGAAGGAGGTCTTCCAGGATGCTGGGGTTTCCTGGACTACTCTAACATAATGGGCCTCTTCAGGCAGGATTTCCACCACCTGCCACTACCTTTCCCACCTATTCTTGGCTCTTTTCATTCTCCTCCAGCCCCTGAGAATCCAACCTTGTGAGAGAGCATCTTCTGGGCTTCTTTGCCTTCTTACCCCTGTGGGTCCAGCCAGAGGGGAGAACCTCAGGAAGCAGAGGGTGGGAACAGAGAGAAAAGTCAGTTGCACACTAATTTCCTGTTCTCCAGGCTTCTGCATGCTCTGTGACTGTTGCCCTTATCTGGGGACCACAAGCATCTAACTTGCAAGAGATTTCTCCAGCCTGTTTTCCCCTGACCCCTTCCAGACTGGAGCTAGTGACAGTCTCCTGTGCCAGTCCCAGTATTGGCACCTTCCTTTGTGGGTTTCTATGAACCTGCCCCTTCATAAGACTATGATCATACACTCACATCAAGTTGCCTTCTGGTTCTTGGTGGGCCCTGGCCAGAGTACATTGTAAGGAGCACATGCAAGGGTATTCATAGCATTTGCTAGTATAGGCAGGACTTTTTCCTACTAAAACTCTGAAGCCAGGCATAGTGGTCCATACCAGTAATCTCCACACGCTGGAAGTCTGAGGCAGGAAGATAGCAAGTTAGTTAGAGTACATCTGAGCTTAGTGTCTGTAAATCAAAAAAAAAAAAAAATTAAACGGCTGGGGATATAGTTCAGTGTAAAAATACTAAGTTCAGTCCTCAGTTTCAGGAAAAAAAGAAATCTGAAAAATCTGTTAACCTTTAGAGGAAAACTAGCAGGACAGAGATGAAGGCTTTGACCTTCACATTATAACTTTGGGGGCATTCGGGCAACCAATGGTTTAGAGCACAAACCTTAAAGCAAAACTTTTAGAATCAAATATATGTTCTATCAGACCTGTGGGACTCCCACCTGCCTTAGTTTTCTTGTCTGTAAAGCAAGAATGATAACTTCTATTCATAATGCTGCCTTTCCAGATGATTTATTTTTATTCTTGTGTTTTATTTTACAACTTTCATTGGTCCACGTTGCTGTAGGTGATGATTACACTCGTGGTGGAGAGTTGGTGCATGCTCCTACAATAGCACGCTGTCTTGAGGATCATGAATAAGTATATGAAAAATATTTAGAATAATATCTGACACACAGGAATCTGGTAATTATGGTGACTGAAAATGCATTTGTGCTTTACAAATCCACCAGGTCCCTCTAAGTATGAAATTTCAGCCACAGCTTTTGTGCTTTTCAATATTTGGACAAATAATGCATATTACCTGAAAAAGGAAAAATGTATGCTTAATCATTCACATAGCAGCACAGATGATATTTTCAAGTGCAGTCATTTTTGCCCACTAAAACACAGAAAATGTGTTAAAAACTTCAGAGCATAGATGAGGAGCACGCTTCAGCTGGGGCATGGAAAACCGAGAGGTTTCTTGGCATGCCCCTGGTCCAGGCCACTGCAAAGCTGGCATGAGCTACTGTGCCTGGAGCATGAGTAAATCACCAGTGTTTTCTGGACCTCCTGTTTGTGAGAATCAGAGGTGACTCTCTTAGCGTCTATCCAGCTCTGAAAATCTGTCCCATTCAATGGGGAGGGTTTCAGGAGCTCACTCAAAAGACCATGCACGTGGGAGCATCCATGTGGAGCTAGGAAGTGACGCCACCCGTCACTCAGCTTGGCCTTTTCCCTGGATGTAAATCCTTCTAAAAATAATCAGTGGAACATGTTGAGTCACTTCATTTGTCAAAGGTGGGCACCAAAACACAAAGAAGAGAACAAACAGTCCTTAAAGGAAACCTGCTTAAGGTTCCATCCCGGTGCTCCCAAGGGGCCTGGAAATCAGCCACCCTTCAGAACTGTACCAGGAACAGCAAGAGGGGAGCTCCCACCCTTTCTCTGTTACTTGTCTTCAGATTGTACAATCGACTTGGTATCACAGCAGAAATTAGGCACAAACAGGGAAACATGGATTATTTGTAGCATTTCTAGGAAATTTGATGCAGTAGCATTGTCTGCCTTAAGTCTTACTTTTCTATTCTTTCTAGCTCTCTTCTTTTAATTTTATTTTCTTTCTGCTTGGGTTATATTAGCCGCATGAATAATTAGTAATTAGCAGCTTGCAATTTGCAGTGTGCTAATGGCAGTGGATTTATTTGGCTCAAAAATCTACTCTTTATTTTTGGCCCACTTCAATTTCATGGTCAGATATTAAAACTGTAACTTATAAATTATAAAATCAAAAGGAAGGGCCCAATATATATATATATATATATATATATATATATATATATATATAAGTTATATGTATATATTGTGTTATATATTATGTAATATATACATATAACTCATATATATGCATATATATGCAGTTAAGATTAATTCACTCTATCCTCAAAAAATAATCCACTTCTGTTGTATAACATTTGTCCTTGCTATGACTCTAGAAAAACTCCCTTATGTCATTTCCTATTCCTATGACTAAATGTAAATAACCCAGGAGATGGAAGAAGCATTAATAATTTAAATCTACTGACAATGTAAATACACTGCACAGTCACCTCATTTTGACAAGTTTTCAGCCTTGTCTTAAATAGAATATGAATAGCTCTGTACCAAAAGCCCAAGTCCCAACACATTCTCGTGCCTCTGTCTTCCCTGGTCAATGTGGAGACCTTAGCAAAGAGAGAGGTGACTGGGAAATGATGGCAGCCTGAAGAGAAGCTGAAGAAGGCAGTTGGTCATGACTAGCTCTGCTAAGTGATCTGTTGGTTCACGGGGGATGACTTCTTTAGAGTTACAATTTGGGGCTACAGACTCAAGAGAGTATTCAGTGCCTTCATTCTGCAAGGAAAGAAGTATGTGAGAGCTCAAGCAGGCTGGTAGGCCAATAAGACTTTTTCAAGGCAACAAACTGCATTTAGAATTCTCTCTCGTCATGCTTGCTTTTCATGTTGTCCCATCAGACTGTATAGATAAATGGAGTGGCGAGGTTTACCCATGCCAGTACAGTTTGTCTCTGTTTCAATGTTATGAAATTCTAACTCATATTCTCTTGGATTAGAAGCCATATGCTTTTCATACAAGCACGCAGGAACTTTAATGAAAACAAGGTCTGTGTGCTGAGCAACTCCAGCCCTCTTTAGCTCATAGGATTATTGTGAAGAGAGAAGGAAACAAGCAGACTTGATGTGAAGCTGGCATAAAGACAAAACTAGAAGGACATGTCCTTACCTTCAAAGGGGAAATGGTCTGATTTAACAGATAAACACAAAAATAGGTGACTGTGCTTTTAGGAGGAAGACACTACTCTACAACCTACAAAAAGAAATTTAAATGTTATTATGTATGGCCTCAGATCTAGCTGTAAAAGTGAATTCCTATTGCCTTGATCATTACAAATGTTAGTCATAATCTTTGAGGTCTCATACCTGATATAATAGTACATTCACAGAGTTCTGTTTTCAGTTTTCATATACTTGGTTTTATGAACCAGTCAGTCTTCTTTTGGTACTAATGTTAAGCTTGCTTTCTGCCTATCTGCATATTTTTGTCTTTCTCATATTTTTAAATTGCTTGTAATTACTGAGCTCAATTTCATATCTCACTTTCCTTGATATTCACCTAATGTGAGGATGCATGTGTATGTATATGTGTGTGTGTTTATTTGTATGCACATGTGTATGCTTTTGTGTGTGTTGAGGGATGGCAAATGGGTACCATGTTGAAAATCTTGGGGAGCTGGAGAGCTTTCTTAGTCTAGGATCAGAGTTTCTAAGAGTGTGATTGTAAAGAAATTAGAGTGAGCATTTCTCTTTAGTGTTTTGCTTCTTGTACTGGGTATGGTTTGGGCTCAGGTAGGCTGGCCAAGGAATAAAGGATGCAGAGACCTGTGGACTGGAGAAGGGTGTACAGGAAGTAGAAACACAAGTGGAGTGTGAAATAGTAGAGTTGAAGTTGTCCCATAGGACCTGAAGCCTGGGTTTAGGAGCTGAGGTCTTCAGGGATGGAGCAGTGGACTCAGTGCCCTGACACTGAGCAGAGGTCAGCAGATCCGGATCCCAGGAGCCTGAGCAAAGGGACTGGGAACTAGTACTGCACAGCATGTAGCACATTACCAAACCTTCCATTTCTTCCTGGAACAACTAGGCAAGTGCATGTGTTTCTTCAGTATCCAGGCACATTGCAGAATGAAAAACTATGCCCCTATATTATCCAAAGTTGAATTAGCCCCATGGATTTAAGCCAGATCACAGGCTTACAGACCATGAGCAAACCTGCCAAGATGCCTTCGTTGTATGAGTCAGGTCTGTAAGGGTTTACAGAGATAACAATTAATATATTCCATCTTCACCATCTTGAAGGTAAAGATTCTTATTTCTCATAATTCCCAGCAAGGGCAGAACCATAAGGAGATTAAGCCATTTTCCCATGATCACTCAGCAAGCAAGTGGAGGACTTGGGAATCAGACCCCAAAATCATTGAGCCTAGGGTCCTTAGTTCTATGCTGTTTTCTCATTTTGTTTTATTTGGCTCAAGCACAGATATTAATAATTTTGTTTAAGTTGCCAACACTTAATGATTAGGCTATTTTGCATAAAATCTACACTTGTGGTTTCTCTTGGATGCTTGGAAGATCAGTCAGTGTGTGTCCATATCCTCTGTTGTAACAAGTTGCTGGAGTTGAGAGTCACTGCCCATCATATGCATGAGGTTTCTGGTTAGCAACAAACCCCACAGCTTTGGTACGCTTTGCATCTGGAATAATCCCCAGCCTCATGCAGTCATGAGGGGCAGGCTTTTCAGAAACAGATGAATCTGGAATTTGTAATTGATTCTTGTCTAGGACTTGGATTCTGGGTGTGAGTGCTACTCTGCTCTAGGGCAGGTAGCCTGTATACACTATAAGAAAGGAAAAGAGGTCTGCTCCTCCCCCTTTTTGCTCTTGCTGTTTTTGCTGTGTTCACCACTGCAGAAATTGCTTCCCTGCCATGTGCCATTCTGCCTTGGAGACAGCCAATTTTGGACTGAAACCCCTACAAACTGAGCTAAATAAAGCTTTCCTTTCTTAGTTTTGGATGTCAGATGTTTTGTCTTAGCAATGAGAAAAGTAACTTATCCAACTCCGAAATGTTTACACCTCACTCACTTGTATTACCTGCAGTGAGTTCGTGAGCCTCTGTAGCAGAAGGTGGAAATGAGGAATGTATATATGTAAGAAAGGAGCCCACTGGACAGAAGTAGGCAAAATAGTGGCACTGGAGATGGGCTGGAGAGGGTTCATAATAGTTCTCATTGGATACTCATGCCTGGAATCAACAGTTTTTGGACTCTGTTAAAGAGTCAAAGTCAAAATGGCAGCATGTATACTTTAAAAAAATAAGTTTTGATTATGCTAAGCCCAGATATTCATTATATGTACTCCCTGCTCACAGGATGAACTAGAACTACACTGTACTTAACTAGGTTCATAGGGACAAGATAGCAGAATTACTGACTCAAGCTCAGGGTGGCCTAGGAGAGCTGTATCTTTAATCATTTGTTCAGAATTATAGTCAGGCTTTTGTGTTTTGGTACTAGGAATTGAACCTGGGGTCCCATGCTTTCCAGGCAGGTGCTGTGCCACTGAGCTATATCCCCAGACCTACTCAAAACATTTGAAGCAATGTGTTTGTTTTGTTGTGCATCAACAACAGGATATAGAAGATTAAGTACAGAAATACCAACCTTTCTCTGCCTGTGCAGTCCAGTGTGGCAGGCACATGGTGGTCCTTAAATATAATATGCAATTGTTTGAATTAAATTAATGTGGGGAGTGGCTGAGCCACAGCAGAGCCGGAGGTTGGCAAATTCCCTGGGACCAGAGCAAAGCCAGTTCCCAAAGCATAAAATTCTAGAAGCAGACTGTGTAAATAAATTGACCCCTAGCTCAGTGGCATATGGGCAGGTGTGCAGCCTTGGTGTTAGCTGCAGCATAGGTAGCTCTGGGGATATAGCTCAGTGTTCTCAGAAAAACCCTTAGACCTTGTACTCTTGGCCCTGTCATATGCTTTCCTCCTTTTTATTGTCAATAAATAAAGATGCAGACTCCACCGGGCTGTTTCAGACACCCCATCAGAAAGGTCAGGCTCCAACTGGGCCCAGCTTTTTCTCTTATCATGCATCTTGTCTTTTCTTAAACTCTCATTGCATCCTCTCTGGACCCTGCTGGCCACATGGGTCATGGCAATTAAAACTTCAATTTCTTAGTTGTGCTAGCCCTATTTCAAGTTTGCAATGGTCACTTGCAGTTGGTGGTGACTGAATTGGACAGGGACCATTTTCCATCACTGCAGAAAACGTCATTGGGTTGCAGAGCCTTAGAGAGAAGACTAGTCCTCAGGAAATTCTGTGCCGTTCCAGTGATTCAAAGGAAGCAATATCCACAGAGCCTCTCTGTACTTGGCAATGTGAAGAGATTTCCTAGAATGATGAATATGAGTGAATGCTACCCAAAGTGACACAAATTGGTCACTCTCTCAGATTGCAATCTGAGAGACAGAGACTTAAGATCTTAGAAACTTAAATAGACTCAACTCAAAACCTCCCTCAACACCCCAGAAATATGAAGTCTTGCCTGAGATTTCTGGGCATTTTTCCCAGCGTGTCTGTCCTTCCAGTGACCTCTGTCTGAAGCTGACTGTAGCTTCCTTCTCACACTGACCCAGACATCCAACTAACAACTCAATTCTCTTCAAAATGCAAAATATTCCACATACAGAAAATGTTTGAGTGGCACAGAGAAGAGAAGGAACACTGTTAGCACTGTGAAGCAAAATTTCAACTTAGTATTAGACATCTTGGAATTTCCTTTGACCACAAAACCAGAGGACCCTCCACTGCAGCCCTCGCCTAATGGCACTCTAACACGAACCTCTGTTGGCATCTCCTCCCTCCCAACCTCCCCTATTTCTGCTCTTCTCTCTCCTTTATTCCGCATCTCTTCCTTCATTCTTCACAGTCTCACTACTTGTTCCTCTACTTGTATCTTACAAAATCTTTTCATATTATTTTGTGGTCCTGCCTTTTTCAGATATTTTGCTTCCTCAGTATTTTGGCGGTACCAGGGATTGAACTCAAGACCTTGTGCTTGCCAGGCAAGCACTTACTCCATTGAGCTATCTCCCTGGCCCTCAGCATTTCATCTACTCAGAGAAAAAGGTAGTTTTCTAAATAAGAAACAGTGGAGTTGTGGTAGTCATTAGCAGAATGAAAATCTCGCCTTTACAGCAGCCCAATGAAGGCATGTTTTGTATTCTTTTTGAGCCTGTGTTGTGGATGTTCACAGACCACTCATGCTCCTTAGGTGTCTTGGAGAGGCTGTCCTCTAATTCACAAGAAGGGTGTGCTCTGGAGAGAAACCTACATTTCTGTTAAACATTGGACTTGGGATCTCAAAACCGGAGACTTTTGGGCCCCAGGGATATAGCTCAGTGGCACAAGTACCTGCCTGGCAAATGCAAGGTCCTGAGTTTGAGTTCCCCTAAAAAAAGGGAATAAGGGACTTTAGATAGCAGCACATAAAAATCCCATGGAGATACAAAGAGTTAATGTAAACTTTAAGGTTGTAGTTTTCCTTCCCTCTTACAAGGATATGATCTTAATGCCTACATGGAAATTAACATCAGAGTCTCTATGTCCCAAGACACAGCAATTAGACTACAATGTTCCGGTTATTTTAATTTCCTGGCTAACTAAAACAGAAATCCTTTTAGTGATTAGCTTTTAGCCTTCACAACTTCTTCCACAAAAGACACAGCCTGCTGGTGAATTAGGGGTCAACCTCTCCTAAACACCTACAGAGGGCCTGTGGGTTAGCTCAATTGTTTAAGCACCTGCTTGGGCAAACCCAGTCAGGTGTAGGGGATTGAGGTTTAATCCCCAGCTCCACATGCCTTACCAGACCTGCCCTGAGGGCAGGCTGAGTCAGCCCCCTCTCCAAAAGAAAAATCCTTCTAAACATCTAAGGAGCTTGAGTTGTCTGTGAACATCCATAAGAGAATGTACAGTGAGTCAGGCTCAAGAAGGAAATCTGAGTGTGCATCAGAAAGCCCTAGAGTTCTCACTGAAACACAGATTGCTGAGACTCTGCCAGACCTCCTGACTTAGTAGGACTGTGGGCATTTCCAGCACCAAAGCATATTTAGCGTCATTCCTCCTAAAGAGGACCAAACTATGGGCACACATACAGTGAGCTGATATTATTTCCTTAAGTGTGGATTTATCATGGTCTTGGCTTTTGTCAGTTTTCTGGAAAAACTGAGGAAGGCTTAGGGATCATAGAGGATGTTAAACAACTATGAGCAGGGAAGTGGTAGCATTTAATGTAATCATGGAATTCCTACCTGGATCCAAATCACCCTAGAAAACCGGATCCCATATTGAGAAATGTTTTTAGCACTTTCTAGGCAAAGGAAAAAATGATCACCTCAGATAGAGGATGAGACTCACCAAAATGGGGCTTTAACTTTCAGGATTCACAGCACAAGAATAAACTATGGGTGCTCATGGAGCAAGGGGAACATAAAGATGGGAACCAGGCAGTCTCTGAATGTCTGTCTTCATCAGGACGGTTCCTCAGAACCCTCACAGGATGTGGGAGTTCTTCACCCTGAACTTTGTTTGTCATCCTCTATGTACCACATGGCTCCATTTTAACTGATTATTTTATATGGAGTTATATCAATAAACAGAACATTTCTGTTTCATTACGTGGGTCCACCAGACATCATGTCTCTCAGATAAAGATTCCCTGCAACCCAACATCATTTAGGATAATATAAGCTTTCATCTTGTCATTTGGTTCTTTCTTCTAAAAATCGAATGCCAAAAAACAACCCAGCTGATTGAATTAGCCTGAGGTGAGCCCATTTAGTTAGGCTTTTATGCTGAATAATGGCTTTGTTAATAAGTTCTTTTTAACAAAAAAGGGATTTGTGCTTAAAACAAAGGTCATCTTAAAACATGAAAGGCTGGATTATCTTGAAGCCTTGGGGCTATGGTGAGCTGAGCCTGGATTGAGCATTATTTCTCTACTAATTAAAGAACAGAATGGTAAGAAAGAACAGCTCTTGGCAAAGCCATAAGTTCAGGAAAGATTGTCTTTGTTTTAGGCTTCTCTTTTATATTTACCCTTATCTGATTGGATTTGTCCATGCATTCATGCAAAGCTTATGTAAGATTCCAAACATTAAAAACTTTAAAATTTCAATATACTGTGGTTTATCATTAAAGTACAGGTCTCAGGAGAAATCTATACCACACTCACTGTTCTGATGTTTTATTGCTAGAGTATAGCACCTGGGTCTTGAAAGGAATACTTTATTTTAGTTCACACGTTAATTTTCTTTATTTTTAAAGAGAATAAAAAAGTAGTAAAAGAAAAAGCTAGAAATTATGCAAAATTTCACTAAACAAGATAACAGCAATTCAACAATGGTTGTTATACTGTATAATGTTGTCTTCAGATTACTAGATCTAAGCATGCAAAATTGGTAAGCAAAAGTTATAGGAAATTTACAAGGACAAAATAATACTTAAGCATTAGCTTCTCCTTTCAATTGTCGAGCAGAAATCAGCTGTACAATTACCCAAGCTATGCTGTATGTATACATAAATATAATTTTCCCTTCTTTCTTTCTGTGTCCCTTTCCCTCATCCCGCTTGTTGCTTCCCTTTGAACAGACTCTTTCCTCCTCAAAGTGTCTATTGCATCTTTCAGATTTTACTTACTCTTTCAGGTTCTTATACTAGTGAGATAATATAATGTTTGCACATGCAGAGTTGATTTATTTCACTTATCAATATGCTCTCTAATGGCTTCCATTTACCTATAAAATCCTTGAGTTTATGATTTTTCTACAGCTGAATAATGCTCCATTGTATAAAAATACCACATCTTTTATATCCATTCCTTAGTTGATGGGCCTTTGGGTTGTACTGGAAAAAGCGAGATCGGAGGAATAATTTATTATATAAAATCACAACTGTTCAAAGTCCTCAACTACCGTATCTAACAGTCTGATCAGCTAATATGTATTACTAAGTGCTACAGTGTGACAGTATTTTGCAAGCTGCTTTATACGTGCTGCATAGAATCTTTACAAGCTCTTTGGAAGTAATTAAGCTCTAATGAGGAAAGCAAGATGCCATGGTTGAGTAACTTGTTCAATATCACACAGCTTTCAGTAGCAGCACAACATGATGAGACAACCCATGCTAACTTCCAAAAATGGTATCCTACTTCTTCTGTCTTCCTAGAAGAGAAAATCTGCTTCTCTAGGAGGATAAGGACAGCTCCCATAATAGACATAGCTGGCTGTGAAATAGACTACTTTACAGGCTGATACCAAAAATCAGGCAGAAAGGTGACGTTAATGACACTTCAAACTCCTTCTTGGTATCTTTGCATTTCTAGATGCTGAGCGGGAAAATCTCTCTGTCCCTAATTATTTTTGACAGTCTTGAAAATGAAGTCAGGTTAGAGCTTTAGTTGAAATCCTCAGTTAGAATATTCAGACTGCAGCTGAATTTATTACAAAGGACTGAGAAGGACTTGATTTGGGTACAGGCAACTCAGTCAGGGCTAACAGAGCTGGCAGAGGAAAGGCTGAGAACAGATAATTGGTGGAAAAATAATAGTGATCATTATGGAGATGCACAGTGCATTCCTATAGAACAAAATGCCCAAGTCGATGCTGAAATCATAGCTTCTAAATTTGTCTATCTTCTGAGAGGCTAGAGAGACGTGCTAAACAGAAGAGAAATGATTCAAGAAAGAAAAGCTTGAAATGTAACACTGTCCTGTGGCCTCGATGCACCTAAGGTCTGTTAGGAAAGAACTCATAGCATCTCAGGCAAGCCCCTGAAGGTTTTCTTTTCTTTTCTTTCTTTTTTTTTTTTCCTTTAACTTTATTTATTTATGTTATGGCCAGCTCAGCCTGTCCTGGGAGTGGGGCTGGAATGGCATGTGGTGCCTGGGATTGAACCGTGGTCCCTGTGGTTGCCTAAGCTTACCTAAGCAGGTGCTTTAGACCTCTGAGCAAGGTTTTCAAAGCCAAGCTTCCTTGAACCTGCCCTGTTCACATGGGTCCCAGTTGTTTCCTCTGGATGTTTTCTTGACCTATGTGCTTCTTAACAGTCTCTCAGTTTGGGCCCTGTTACCTGCATCATCCAGCCCAATTTTGCCTCTTCAGATATCCTCTGACATTTAAATGTGAGCCAATATGAATGACTCCTTTAACAGCAGTTATCACCCAAAATCATTGTATGTCAGAGTTTTGCTAGAGGTACAGATAAAACACAATATGCATAAATGTATAAGAAATTCCAAGATTGGCTTATAGTGTTCAGTCATAGAGTCAGATGAGGAAGCAGCAAGAGCATGTCTGCACACCAGAGACTGAAGAATTCAGTTCAAGGTCTAGAGCCCACAGCAGTGTTCTGTGCAAGTCCATATCAGGATGCTGATGAATCTGTGATGGAAGGCCAATGAGTCTACACTAGAAGGCTGAAGGATCCAAAACAGAAGCCAAGAGATGACATCCAAGCTGATAGTGAAGACTGGAGCTCCTTCAAGGAAGAATGGGGCCCTGTGTCCTTCCTTACTCTCCTTTTATGTGATGTGTCACTCCAGGGTGGGGCCTCCACACCCTAATTTGTGGAATTGCTGAGACAATTTAAGCTCTTAGCTTCTCAAGTTGACACAATCAAGGAACTACTACAGTCAGGTCATCATTCTCCTAAACTTGCCTTCAGCACTGATTTAATTTTTATTTTTTTGAGGAATTGGGGATCAAACTCAGGACTTTCACTTGCCAGGAAGGCACTTGTGCCCCTGAACTATTTCCCCAGCCCCTTCAGCGATAATTTAAATCTTGAGTCCTTAACAGCAGTGAGTTATCAGCACAAATGGCAATTGTTAGAACTTGTTGACTTGAGCCTTTTACAGCTCGGCACATTAATATAGCTTTACTGTTTAATTATGGACTATTGGACTATATTGTGTTACTTTGCTGAATTCAAGTACCTACAGTCTTTGGTCTGTCATCAAATATGAAAAGGTCCTTTAAAGACTTCTCCAAATAGTTTCTATCACAGCAGTGGAACACCAATCTCTGACAAAACAAAACAAAAAGGGGGATATAAATAATGGACTGTTTTGTAGTGAAAAAATATATCTTTATATATACAAAATAGGAGAGATATACAGCTACTTTCTCTTACTTCAGTGGAAGGAAGGTTTGTATTAATATTGTTTAGACAAGATATGATATCCACATCCTGTCCTCCGAATAATTGGTATGAAGACAATAATATGCAATGTATTAATTATTATAACTGTCCTACTAACCTGTTTTGAAACTGTTTAATTCCTATTTTATCTTTTTTCTCATTAAATGAATAAAAAATAAAAAAGATAAATCTTGGTCCTGCTTTAGCTTTCTGGGTGCAGTTGCCTTGTCTTTGTTCAAATTCAGCAGATCCTTAAGGCAATTTTTGTGTGTAGCACAACTCAGTAGTGAGCACAGCCACTTGCTCTGGTAGGAAAGGCAAAGGTTCTGGGCAATGGTGGAGGGCAGAGGTGGGTGGAGCAGCCTCAAGATGGTGAGTGGGAGTGACATCCACAATGCATGACCATGTGGTTCAAAAAAAGAGACCTGGAAAACATATATTGATAAATGGGGGAATGAAAGGTATTGTATGTGCTGGTGGCAGATATTTGGAAGTACATGAGCAGATAAATTTTACTGCTGATTCTTAAAGATGAACACGTTGAGAAAATGAAGCAAAATGAAACTCAAGATCTGCCCCTTCCTATCTGCCTCTTCCTAGCTTGCTATGGTTTCATCATCTGTACAGAGACAAGGATGAGATACTTAGCTCCAAGCTTGGCCCGGAGAGTAGAGTGGGAGTGCATATGTGAGGAGCCATGCCACGTGTGTCTGACATCCTGAGCCATTCAACCTTATCCCACCATTCCTCTCTGTGATGGGCAACTATGAAATGACGATCAGCGTTACAGGATTGGAAGTGGGGCCAGCAGGAAGATGCAGAAGACATCATTAGAACCTAGATCTACTCTAACAGGAAAGCTTGGAGTTTCACCTCTGTAATGAAGAAAATGAGGAGACAATTGTCATAGTTTGGAGTTTGGCAAGGGGAATGGTACAATACAGGATACATTTTATAAGATTCTTTTATAATGAGTCACCAAAAGAATCATATACAAAGAGTACAGGAAATCTGTCCACATATTAGAGTACAAAGAATCTAGCTGAGAGAGGCTGGATCCTAATATCCTACATGAGTCTAGCTGAAAACCTAGAAGTCATAATAATGTCTTCCACAAGTCGAACTGGATGGAGGCTTAGAGCCTAGGACAATGCCCCAGGCAGGCCTGCTTTATGGATCTGTACTGGGAAGGCGCAAAGACCAGTGGTAGAAGCTAGAAAGTCTGTGCCACAGGCTGAGAGATATGCACTGGAGTCAGGAAACAATGCTCAAAGTAAGAACTAAACGACCCTGGAAAAGTGCCACAGCCATCCTCAGCAATAGTCAAGTTCTGAGCTCCTCCAATGATGAGGAAAGCCAAGTTCCCATCAGGCAAGCCAATATGACAAGCTTCTCCAGGAGACTGAGCTATGCACCATCTTCTCTTATGAAAGTGATCCAAAAGGTGAGGATCAGAGAGCCCCCAAAGTGAACTGTAACCTTTATCAGAGACAAGGAGGTCCTGAGTTACTCCTCCAATGAGAGCAGTCAAGTTCACCAGGAAAGCCAGGATGGCAAGGTACTTCAGCCGAATAGCCTGAAGGAGCCAGCAGCTTCTAATGGCTCCATCAGCTTCTCCGAACAGTTTCCCTTATAGTCCTCTAACAGCTTCTGCCTCTTACACTGCTGGCAACAACCCTTAGGTAGGCCTCCCACACTCAGGACCATGCTAATTCAGTGCATCTGGGTGTAAAAAGTTGACCACAAGTTGGCAATCTACCACAGCAACCAAGGAAAGCAAGTGTTACCAAGAAAGTGCTATTTCTCAAACATTCAGCTAAGTTCTAGGCTGTTAAGGATGGTGAATAAGACACAGTCTTTATGGCCCTAATCCTAAATAATCAATAAACATTACATAACAGAATAATTACGGAAGGTAGAAAGTTGAAATATCTTTATTTTAAACCAGAATAGAATGTAGAGCAAGTAACTGGATGTTGGCAAGACTAACATCAGTAATTGGAAAATACTAGAAATAGCTTTGTGAAAAGAACATCTTGACAAGCATAAAACAATTTGATTAGGAGAAAACAATATATTTTAATGAGAAAAGATGTTATAGTCACTCACTGGTTAGCTTCTTTTGAAAAGCTGCCATGGTGTCTGATTTTAGACAAAATCTCTCCTAAGAACTATAATAGGCTCAGCGCATTAACTACACTCCAGCTGATCACATAAGATGTTTTCTACACGTGGAAGCAAAACAAAGAATAAAAACAATGACATGTAATTTCAAGAAACTTCAATGTTGAAGTGAAAGGCACAATATGGGGAAAGCACATTGTTCAAGTCTGAGAAAAATCTCAGATAAAATGTATGGTTTTATATTTCCGCAGAGTTTGTCTTTCTCAACCTTTGCATAGAAGCCAAAAGAATTGTGGTTAAAAAAAATGGTGCAATATTAGGTAACTTGATACACTATGCTAGGACTTCAATTATTCTTGCTAGGTCCACACGGGTGTTCAAACATAATGACTCAGTGAATAAGAGTAAGTAAATGTAAAAGTCATGAGTGAGTTAATTAACAATGCAAGAAATAAGTTAAAGAAAATGCTTAAGTAAAGATATCTTCAACTTGGCCTGTAAAGATGAATATACCCAAGTGTTTTATGGAATTCATGGTGCCTTTGGGAGTGTCCTAAGGGTATGCATGATCTCTCTAAGTCACTGCACGTACCAGTCAAATACCTACACACGGCTGAGCATGACTTCTGTCCATTGACAGGGCAATAAGGTCATTCAGCTTTCTTTCTGTGCACTCTGTGAAGGAAAGACTTTCTCTACTATGGACTTGTCTCCTCCACTGCTGGCTCAAGCCCACTGGAGTGTCCTGCACTGCCCTTCCATAGCCAGATTCCATCTCACTCTGGGGCAGCAAATTCATGTTGATGGCTTGCTTCATTCCCAGTGCTGAAGACCTTGCTTTGCTGCTGCACTAACCTGCTGTGGAATTCTTGGGAAGATAACCTCATTTATCTCTGCCTTGAGTAGACAGTCTCACCTCTTTAAGGGTAGGAAGGTGCTATCCTGAGCCAGCACTACAGGAACATCATTTCTTCTAGCCCTTCAGAAGGCTGCCTACTAAGACACCTACTAGCCTGGACCTGTGGCACCCCTCTACCTGTCTCACTAGCTTATCTGGGGGTTGAAATGAGCTCACTCATGACAAAAGCTGTTGAAATTACTACACCATGTCAAAACAAAATAATTTTTGACACTAACTTTTTCAAAGGGATCTGTTTATCAGACTTACTCAAGGAGATATTTAAGTGATATTGCTTTATATAAGCTCTAAACATTTGACTGTGCCATAGAAGAAAGCTTGACAAATGAAACCTTCTATTAAACTTTTTTTTTGGTACAAAACAATAAACTGAAAGTGCTATGATAAAATTAATGATACGAAAACAATTGCTTCATAATGCCTTAATAGTTGGGGCAGTATTTACATTGTCTTTACTTTCTGCAGATCTAGCAAAATGTTGATTTCATTGTTATGCTTTAGCTCAAGAGTGTCCCCCTAAACCATCATATGTTTGGAAGATGGTTGCATCATGGGGATGTGGTACCCACTGGTGGATTTGTCTGTCCACTGACGAATTTAGAACTAAATGTAGGGGCCTGATTAGAGTTGGGTCACTGGTGGTATGACCTGGAAGGTTGTGTTCCTTTCTGAAGCTCCTTCCTTTGCTCTCTGCTTCCTGGCTTCTATGGCATGGGCATCTTTTTCCTTTATGATGCCTCTCTTGCCATGTTTCTGCCTCAGAGCCACCTGACCATGGACTGAACCTGGGGAACAAAATAAACTTCTCTTCCTTTAAGTTGTCAGTGTTCCACTGACAAGAAAGTAACTTGCACACCCAGAGCAGAGGTTCTTTTGATAGCTCTCACATTAATTAAAGAACATTTTCCATGCCCTATGGCTCATACAGGTGGTATGGATCCTCAACTCCTTGCTTTTCTGCAAAGAAAGAGGTGGCATAGTGAGTTCTCTTCACATAAATCCTATAAGATACGGAGCATCTTTTCAAGAAATTTAGCGAATTATATTCTATTGCTCTACTATTATTTATTTATTTATTCATTCATTTGGTATTGGACCTCCCTACTCAGGTTGGACTCCTACTGATTCTTCTGTCTCTACTATTTCTTATTTATTTATTTATTTATTTATTTATTTATTTATTTAATTTATTTGGTGCATGGTCTTGTTACTCAGCTCAGATTCATAGTGATCCTCCTGCCTCAGCCTCCCTAGTTCTGGTATTACTGGTGTGTATCACCATTCCTGGTTGCTGGCTCAGCATGGTGCCAGCATGGCATGCAGTACTGGGACAAAACCCAGGTCCTTGCTCTTGCCAGGCAGACACTAAGATTGTTGCTCTATCTCTCTGGCCCCTCTACTACTTCTAATGATGATAGACATCTTTCAGATATGTCATTTCTCCTGTGTGGGTCAGGGCATCAGTAAATTACCTGTCACAGTGATGGATGGAATGGGTGATCTTGTGCTAAACCTACTTGCATGTCTGGTGCAACGTCTGGGCAGCAGGACATCTTCTAATAGAACATCTTCTATTAGTAAAAATTGAAAGGAAAATAATCAAATAAGTCTTGTAAATGTATTCAATGCAAGGTATTTCTTATATGGGTCATGAAATAACTGAAAAACCATATGACATTTCATTATTCCTACAAATAATGGCCAACAATCAGAACACTAATTTTAAGATGGGAAGAATAAAACTGATGTCAGGAGCATGATAACATAAATATTTAGAGCACAAGATCTTTTACAGAAACATCAATTGGAATAATGATTCACCTGTGACAATACCTTCAGGATGTTCAAGGGATCCAGGTGAGTGAGTGGTCACAACACCAGGAAAAGCGCAGACATTAGAGAGAACATACTGGAGAGTGTAGGGGTACAGTGCACTTTATGTTCATCACCTCTCTGTCCAGGCAACGCAGCATGGACAGAGCGGCACCTCTGTGTGGGGAAAGAAGAATAAGGAAGTGCCTGATGTAGCTGCCAAGCTGAACACAAGTCCCCAAAGAAAACCAAGCTGATCCCCCATGTCTAGGTTCCTGGCCATCAGCATCTCCACGAACACTCCTCCTGAGCATAGCACTAGAAGTCCTGGCACAGGCATGCAGGCATCTGGGCATTTGGGCATATGGGCATACGGGCATACAGGCATATGGGCATACAGGCATATGGGCATATGGGCATACAGGCATACGGGCATATGGACATATGGGCATATGGGCATATGGGCATATAGGCCTGCAGGCATCTGGGCATCTGGGCATATGGGCATATGGGCATACAGGCATACAGGTGTATGGGCATACAGGCATATGGGAATACAGGCATGCAGGCATACAGGCATACGGGCATATGGGCATACAGGCATATGGGCATACAGGCATACGGGCATACAGGCATATGGGCATATGGGCATATGCGCATATGGGCATTTGGGCATAGAGGCATATGGGCATACAGGCATACAGGCAATATAGGCTTACAGGCATGCAGGCATATAGGTTAAAAAAAAAAAGACCCAAATCAAAATTAGAAAAAAAAAAGTCCCTGTCTATAGATTATATGATTTTATATGCAGGAAATCCTAAAAATGCTACCCAGAACTGTTAGAACTCTTAAATGAGTTCAGTAATGATGCAAAATATAAAATAAGCATACAAAATCAGTTTCCTTTTCATACACTCAACTTTATACATCAAAAGAAATGAATTTTCTGTGCACTGTGAAGTACCCGAAAATGGAGTTAAGAAATCAGTCTTATTTATGGCAGCATCAAAAAGAATAGAAAACTTGAGAAAGAATTGATCCAAGGACTTGAAAAACCTGCCTGCCAAAACTGTGAGACAATGAAGAAAGAAACCGATGAAGACAAATAAGTGGAAATACAGCGTTTGTCTTTCAAACAGACAAATCAACATGAAGTGCCCTCTACAGACATATCGAAGTTCAAGTGGCACTTTCTACAGAAATATTTTTTTAATTCAGGAATTCATTTAGGAACAGATGACCTAGAACAGTCAGAGAAATCTGAGTCAAGAGGAACATAGTGATAAGTATCCCATTATAATATCTGATCTTGAAACATGCTACAAAGCTGTTGTCAAAACATTGTGGAACAGGATTAAAAATACACCGTTGGCCACTCCAAAAGTATATATATCCACTTACAGTCAACTGATTCTAAGAAGTGCTAAGAACACACAGTGAAGATAAGGTAGTTTCCTCAATAAATTATGTTGGGGACACTGGACGTTCATATGCAGAAGAATAGAATTTCACCCTAACTCACAGCTAATGCAAAGTAACAATTCAGAGGGTTAAAGATGTGCATGTAAGACACAAAACTAAAATTGCTGTATGAAAATATGAAACATATCTCACTATTGCTAGAGGTAATGATTTTTTTCAGATATGATCCCCACAGCGGAGGCTATGAAAGCAAAATATAGAAAAATGAGAACACATGAAATTAAAAAGCTTCTGTTAGTAGGAAGCTGACAAAATGAGAGGAAATATCTATAAATCATATGTATGGTGAATGACTATTATTCAAAATATAGAAGGAATTCAAGCAATTCAACAGCAAGAAAATAAATAAGTTTAAAACGTGCAGCAGCATCCTTAACTATGGAGAAGATACAAACCAAAACCACAATGAAATCGTCACTTCACATCTTCTAGAATGAGTATTATCAAAAAGCCAGGAGACAGGACTAGCCAGATAGCTCAGCGGATTAAAACACCTGCTTAGGCAGATGCAGAAGCTTGGGGTTGGGATTCCTGGCTTGCGATTGAGGCTGGGTGTGGTGGCATGTGCCTGTAATCCTAGCACTTGGGAGGCTGAAAAACAGCAAGGATCACTACAAGTCAGATCTGCATAGTGAGACCCTGTAGACCCTGTACTAAATACATTAAAAAAAAAAAAAAAAGCCAAGAGATGATAGATGTTGAGAAGGATGTGGAGAAAAGGAGCTCTTGCACATTGTTGGTAGGAATGTAAATTGGTGCTGCCCTTACAGAAAAAAAAAAATGAGGTTCCTCAAAAACTAAATATATACAACTACTGTTATGATCTGGTCATTCACCTTATGAACATGTATTCAAAGGCAATTAAGTCAGTATGTAAGGGAAATAATTGTACTCTCACGTTTCCTGTGGCATTAGTTACAAAAGCCAAGATAGAGAAGCAACCCAAGATACCAACAAATGTCTGTTGACAGAAAAATAGATCCAGATCTAGTTCTCCACATGTGTCTGCCCATCAAAACACAGAAATTGCATAGTTTAAATATGTGCACAAGGGCTGCCCGATAGCTAAGCAGCTTAAAGTACCTGCTTAGGCAGACTTGGGGATCAGAGTTCAGTTCCTGGAATGCCATGTCAGCCCCGCCTCGGGTGCCCGCTGAGATGGCAAGGCAATTGAGACCGGGTGTGGTGGTGTACGCCTGTAATCCCAGTGCTTCGGGGGCTGAAAACAAGAGGCTCACTATGAGTCTGATCTGCGTAGTGATATCATTTAGACACTGTACTAAATACATTAAATAAGTAAGTAAATAAATAAATATGTGTACTTTCTTGCAAATGAATTATACCTTAATAGAGTTGAGGTAAAAAAAGGCAAGGGAGATGCTTTGATATATTAAGAATGTAGCAAGAATTGGCAGGGGCTGGAGAGATAGCTCAGTAGAATAAGTGCTTGCCTGGCAAGCGCAAGTTCCTGAGTTCAATCCCCAGTACCGAAAAAAAAAAAAAAAAAAAAATTAGCAGATGAGGGAAGAAACCTTTATTTTAATACCAGCAGGGTTCTTAAAAATTGTCAACTGCTATCTTTCTGGAAGTGATTTTCGTCAATAATCTTGCAAAATCAGCGCAAACTGCTTTCCACGGTCAAATGAATGTGGGTAACAGATGACTATTCTATCAGTACATGTTAGCATAATAAGTAGGCTCCAAGGAATCCTATGAAAATGTTTATTGCACTTGGAATTTCCCAAACTTATTTCAAATGACATCTCTTTAACACCTCCCTTGTCTATCCAAAAGCCATGCGTTGCACTAGGCGATTGTTAGTTGAGCACAGGCTTCCACAGCTATATGGTTAGTCCTGTCCTACCACTACGTAGCGGAGATAGGTTGAGTAAGTCATAGGGATTCTCCATGTCCCAGCTGTCTCTTCTGTAAAATGAGCTGGACAACAGCAATCTAATGGAATTGCTCATAGAACTAAACAAGTATTTCACTGGAAATATTTAGGGCCACACTGAGCCTGCAGGAGGCAGAATGCATGCTCGACTGTGAATTAGTAGGAAGGCGGGGACCAAAGTTCATATCTAGGGCAAACCCCACACCTCCTGGTCTGATGCTTCTCCAAAGAAATAATCTTGCAGGAACCTGAGACTCTCTGTGGACATCTGAGGCCCTTTTGTTACTCAATCACTGACCTCCTTCTTCCCTGTCATCAGTGCTGTCTTAGTAGAAACAGAACAAAAAAGTAAACTGTGTAGAAAGACTAAATGAGAAGGGAGTTTGTCCTGCCGGGACTGCCCAAGCAGAGAGCATACAATATGACTCAAAGCAGTCTAAACTTTGTGTGGGATTGTTATCAATTCTCTCAAATAAAAGCACAGTAAGCCTGCTAGAAGTGAGCTCTTGGAATGGGGAGAAGCATCCAAGTAGCAAGCTCAGGGAGGCGTGTGGAAAGCACAGCAGAACAGAAAAGAGGGCTCCACTTGCTCTACCTGTGCTGCACATGAACCAAACACCCAGACACTTCAGATTGCTGAGAAGTGTTGTTGGTTCTAAATATTCAGATAGACTTTTATTTAATTATGCTGGTGTATCCACAAGTCTTCATCTCCAAATTGACAGCATGAGTGATCTATGCTCCATCAGATGGGCGGCCCAGCACACAGCACAGGCAGTCTTTCAGAACACATGCTGGGAAAGGATGGGTTGCCATAGCAACAGCATCCAGCTCACTCAAATCCTCCCTCTCCTTAGCACCCTCCTTGCCAGAGACTCATCTTCCCTGGAAGATTTCTTTCTTTTTTTTATGATTGATATGCAGGAGGCAAGCACTATTCCACCATGCTAAGCCATGGATCTTAGGGTAGGTAAAGAATTAGGATCAAATGATAAATGTGTTCAGTTCTTCCC
The DNA here is from genome assembly GCA_004027025.1 of Myocastor coypus. Taxonomy (NCBI): domain Eukaryota; kingdom Metazoa; phylum Chordata; class Mammalia; order Rodentia; family Myocastoridae; genus Myocastor; species Myocastor coypus. Next base: position 592 of record PVJA010026093.1, on the reverse strand, counting down.
AAACTGAGTTGCATATGAAAATCATTTATGACTTGAAGATTGGATGTGTGTGCCCGACTCCAGACCTATGGACTTGGACTTCCTAGGATTCCAGCCTAGATTCAGAATTATTTCATAAACTCCGTTAACTTGGAGAACCACTAGTTTGCTCCAGGAATTATATTTTCTACCTAAACAAATGTGATCCTAAAGCTTCTAAGCAATAAGTGAACCTAGCATCCTCATGACCTTTGACCATTTATTTACATCTGAAGGGCAAACTGCATCTGGTTCATGTTCATAAGTTCCAGGAGTATTCTCTGCATTTGCCTGAAATATGCCCAGTATCAGGGTAACATACCCTTTGCCCAAATCTTCTGGCATTAATTTGCCTGATTAATTGGCTGCTTGGCTTGTCTATCAGTATGACTGACTTAATCTCTGGAAATACCAGCAGTGTCTCTTAGCTGCCATGCATCTTGATTGGTTTCCTGTATAGATTTTTCATCAAATTAATATTTCTAGTCTACATAATGGTTAACAATCTCTTCCTCGACTTTCTGAATATTTTATGATCCAGCAAAATAGGATGCAAAAATAAAATAGATACATG
>PVJA010026092.1:0-30044 GCA_004027025.1 Myocastor coypus | reverse complement strand
GAAGAGGGAGAATTTCCTCCCTTCCAAGAAAAAAGCTAGGGCAAATTTGAGGAGCAGCCCACTGCAATACAAGTGTTCAAATGTATGTAGAAGTATACAAAAGCTAGGAAGGAAGGAAGGAAGGAAGGAAGGAAGGAAGGAAGGAAGGAAGGAAGGAAGGAAGGAAGGAAAGAAGGAAGGGAGGGAGGGTGGGAGGGAGGGAGGGAGGGAGGGAAGCAGGGAGGGAGGCAGGGAGGGAGGAAGGGAGGGAGAAATAGTATATAAAACTAAATGACCAAAAAGGTAGACTGTACTACTTATCAATTTACTGCCTCTGCCTCTACCTCAAGATTTACTCTTCAGTGATGCTCTGCAGTTAACTAGACTTGTGAAATGTGTGTTATTTACAGTGACCACTCTGTTAACATTTGTCATTCAAAGGCAATGGAAGGACACCAAAAAAGGAAGGATTTTCATCATTCATGTTCCGGTTACTGCATTTCCCTGGTACTGGCTCCTGCTGGAGAGGCCGACATTAGTGCTTCTATGTGTCAATATCTAAGTAACCACAGGGTCGCTGAGAAACCTCGTGGCTCCAGCCATCTCAGGTGGCCACCTTTCTATGCTCCACTGTCTCCCTCCCACCGACACCAGTGATCACATAGTGATGCCCTCTAGCTGCCTGTCTACCAGCCTCACCTTCCCTGAACCACAAAGTGTTTTGCCTGCTTGCCTGGCAGATAAGAAAGCAAGTGAATGTCTCTGCCACTCAGGGGCCTTTGTGCTCTCTATTTCCAATGATATCTGAAGCCCAGCTTGAGGAAAAGCTCCTCTCTGAGTGTCTTAGGGTACTGATACTCTCTCTGAGCCCTGGGGTATTTTTACAGTTCTCCTTTCAACTTTATACTTACTGCTCCATTGGAATAAATAACTTCATATTAAACTTCCCTTTCTAAACTGTCATGTGATTTGCCTGCTGCTTGAAACCCAACAGATTCAGCTTCCTCCTTCATTGTGCTACAGTGGAGAATGACAGATTTCATTCTCATGCAGAAATAGGTTCACTGATGTCATTCTGTATTGGATTAATAACATCCCTTAGTTATTTCAGACTGATCCGGTCCATGATCTCCTAAATGACTGGACAGAAAAGGTTTAAATAAGTGAGACAAATGTTATGATTTCAAGGCCCAGGAGGATCATAATCTCTCTCCCAGAATTTGAGATTTTCTGGGGTTTTAGATCAAGAACTTCTCTGGGCTCAGGTATTTATTATGTCATCAAGCAAAGGAGGAAGATATTGAAGAAGACGCAAGGATCCGGTCAGGACTTAAGAATCCCTTCAAGGACTTCTCCAAGTAACAGATTATGTTAATCTAGGAAAACTTTGTACCCTCCCGGAAGGCCTTCTCCAGTGAGATGCCTGCAGCTATATTCTTTATCTAGCTAACTGAGGTGGAACTCGGGTGTCCTTAGCTGTGGCCTTCACTTGTCCTTTGTAGCCTCATGGCTTTACCCACCATTACAGGCCCTGGTGAGACCAGTGACTCCCACAGGGTCACTTACTATGAGACTGTTGCCCTGGGACTGGGGCAAACTTACAAGTAAACATGCAAAACCAATTGGTTAATATTCAATCCTACTCTGACCCACTTCGTAGTGGTCCCCATCAATTCTGCAAATATTTGAATATTTTGCCCTAAACTAGAAAGCCTATTTATTCATGGTGTAAGGTATCCAATGAATTGGAACTTGAGTTTTGTTTTTTTTTTTTCCTCCCTGTAAGAGAAACTACTGAACATAGACTCAAAGAATGCCAGGGTTTGGGTTCATTTCACTAAGTAGCCCAGGACCTTCTGGGAGGGAACAAACAAGCAGATCAATTCTTGTTCTCTGAGATTCAAAACTTTTAAAACAATCAGCTCTGACTAAGGCCCATGGTTATAAAAGGCAATTAGTGCCCTGAAATGAGACTTCCACTGAGGGAAAAAGAAAGAGAGTGGAGCCTGCCCACCGAGGCAAGCCAAGGGGCTCAACATGTTGGTCATGCTGAGTGTGTCAGCGAGGGGATGGAAGGAAATCCTTGCCTCACTATGGGTGCCAGTGCATGTTCCGAAAGATTTCTAAGTTGTCCCATTGGAAGTGCCCTCTTCCCAGGAGTCAGAAAATGCAATATCACCAATAAGAGGAGCACAAAGACAGGCACTGCTCTGCCCCAAAGAACAACCAGACCAGGCAAACTGGAACTGAAGGCAATGTCTTGTACAGTGGTGAAGACCACGTGCATGGGTGTGTCCCCCAGGGTAGAGACAAAAGCCTTTGGATGGCCCTACTTTCAGTTGGTTTCAACTTCAAAGTCAGGAACAATGACTAGGTCAGGCTCTTACAAAATAATCAAATTCTGACTGTAACCACTTCATAAGTCAGAAAAATGAAAGCCCAGAAAAAATTAAACAATTGGCCAAAGTCATCGGCTAAGAAAGCTGTGGCCCTGGGCTCAAATTCCTCCTATAAACTTCTGCACAAGCCAAGTAGGACAGACAGCCAGCAGAAGGGTCTATAACTCAGACACCCAGGGTGGGATTCAACCGAGGAAAGGAGCTGGGGCAACTAAGGTACAGAAAGAAATGGAAAATTTTAGGGCTGGCCAAATACCTCAACAGATTAAAGCACCTGCAAGCAAGTGCAGGGACTGGGGGGTTCAATCCCCAAGCCTGCTATGCCAGCCCCACCCCTAGGGCATGCTGAGATGGCAACGGAGACTGGGTGGGTAGCATGCGCCTGTTATCCCAGCTCTTCAGAGGCTGTAAACAGGTGGATTACTACAAATCCAATCTAGCAGTGAGACCCTGAACACCCTGTAGACCCTTCCCCACACCCCCCAAAAAAGAAAGGAAATGAAGAATGTTATGAAACACAGCATGAAGAAAAAGGACAGGAGCCACAATTTCCATTTCACAGATGGGGAAATTGAGAATCAGTTACCTACAAGGTGAGAGTGGTGTGCTTCCTTAAGCACATTATTAGTTAAAGAGCTAAAAGGAATAAAACAGCGAGTGTGCTTCAATTAATTGTCTGTGCCACATAGGCAACTATGCCGCAAATAAGAAATAATCCACAAAAGCACAGCCACAGGCCCTCATAGCCAGCCGGACAGGGGCACCAAGACCTGGAACAATGCCTCTTGCGCTGTTCATCAGCTTAGATGCTTCTCTGCCCTTGGACGGCTGGAAGAGCCCATCATCAGTAGATCTCTACTATAAAAAAAAGGTTAAAATGCTTTCATGAAGAAGGAGAATGATATCAAGTGGGAATCTACATCTATATCGAACCCTGAAGAACCTCAGGAATGTCAAATATGTGAGGATAAAAACATTTTCCTCGCTTTTCCAAATGACTTTAAAGCATAATCAAATGTCTAGAGGAAACATGATAACAATTTATTTTGAGTTTTGTAGTGCACAGAAAAGTAAAATATGTGACAAAAGCAGCAAAAAGTTAAGAGAAAGAAAAATGAAAATACAGTGTTCCGGGGTCTTCTATTACATGAAGAGTGACTTATCATCTGAAAGCAGATAAAACTGTGCCTTGCAAACTCTGGGACAACAACAGTTTTGAAAAGACATAATTTATAAATAAAAAAAATGAGACAAAATGAGACCATAAAAAAATCCAATTAATCCAAACAAAGACAGAAAAAACAAAAGGCAAATAAAACAAGAAGGAAGAGAACCATTAGATGCTGTTTTTAAGGGCCAGCCAGATAACTCAGGGGACTAAAGCACCTCCTTCGGCAAAGCCCAGCAGTTGGGGTTCAATCCCTGGCCTGCCGTGCTAGCCCCACCCCCAGGGTGCACTGAGATGAGGATTGAGACTCGGCATGGTGGCGCACACCTATAATCCCAGTGCTTGGGAGACTGAAAACAGGGGGATCACTATGATTCCAGTCTATGTAGTGAGACTCTGCAGACCCTGCAAACTCTGAACCAAATACATGAAGAAAAAAAAAATAGATATGGTTTTTTAAACCTAACTATATTAACTGTCAATTAATGTAAGTGGTCCATACATGCTTCTAATTAAAAAGGCAGAGATTGTTAGAGAGACTTTTAAAAACAACTGACTATATAGATAATCTTAGTCTCTTCTATGTCCTTAGTGTTTGAATATTACCTGGAATGTGATAAACCTTGGTAAGTGTACAAGGAATAAATTAAATAATAAGTGAGCTATAGTAATTGGCCTCTTCCTTACTTTGAAAGGGCATCTAATTCCTATATGCCATGGGTCCTAGGAGATGTCCTTGCCCCAAAGCCATTTGCAATTGGATTTCTAGAGAAGTCTCTTCTCTTTCACTCGCTGTCCTTATTTGTACAAGGTGTTGGGCTACTCAAGCTTTCCTGTTGGCTCTTGTACTTGAGGACTAAGAAAATGCCAACCTTGGATCCACCTGGTGAGTTGGCAGTCAGAGGAACCCAAGAACCTTTTTCACTAGAAGAATTTACGAGGGACATGAGGAAGTTCTGAGTGCATCCAATGAGAATGAAGCAGAATTCACAAATTTCTCTAGCATCATATTCTGAGAACTTTCTAAAACTCCAGACTTTCTAGATATTGAAATGAATTTTGTTTACATAGGCCATATTGAAAGGGTTTTTGTTTGCTTGCTTTTATGCTCCTGGGAATTAAAGTTGGTGCTTTGCAGTTGCCAAGCAGGCAATTATGCCACTAAGCTATTTCCCCAGCCTTAGGTTTGTCTTTAAAAATGCAATAAAATCTGATTAATTCAAGTCAGTCTTAATTCTGGGCATCCTTGTATTATCGAGAAAAAAATATTTTGTTGAACCTCTTAAGAATGTAAATAAGACGGGAAGCCCCAATATTGTCCCTACTTTATGAGCAAATCATTTTCAGGCCTGGAAGGACTTCAGCGATCATCTAACTGACCCCACCCTCAGCTGCGGGCCTTTTGCTGTGTGTGCCCAGGTGATCCTTCAGAGACAAAACAAGACTGCCTTCTGTGTGCTAGGAGCTGGAGCAGGCACTGTACATCGAGTTTATCTCTAATCCTCACTACAGGACCTTGATTCCATTATCAGCCTTCTTTCATAGATCAGGGAACCAAGGCACTGAGAGGCAGAGTCCCCTGCCCAAGGTCATACCTAACAGTTGGGCTGGGATCAACCCCAGAAAACTGTGCTACATAGCACTTTCTTGATTCATTTCCAGGGCAGCCTCCCATTTCAGAGCTAAACCATTGATTCTCCTATATAAAAACCTTTAAGACGTCTTTCAGAAAACTTCATCCCTGACAGTGCATCTACTATTCCCCTGCTCAGAGGTCCCAGCTCCAAATTTCACAAGCCTAGCTCCTTCTCACCATGCAGGTCTCTTGGTCTCCTACTAAACCCTGCTTCCCTCCACTCCCACCTACCACCAATTCACCTCTCCCAGGCCCTCCTCTTTCAGCTGGTCTTGGGTTAAGTCCTTCAGGTACATCCTTACAGCCTCACGCCAGCCTGTGATTACTGGTTTATCGGTTAGCTGCCTGCCCCTCTGGACTGCTCTTGCAGGGTATAAGTTTTGCCTGTATATTTCCTGGTTGTATTGTTAGGGCCTAGAACAGTACTTGACACACAACCAGTGCAGGATGTCTATTGGATGGACAAATAGCCGAATGAAAGAATATGTGAATGAATTCCTCTGTTGTACCCAGCCTAGTACCTGTTTCACTTTCCATGCAGGAGCAGCAATGACCTCAGAAGGTACCACAGACCAGGCATGAAGTGATTGTTGAATCTGTTTATGAAACAAGTTGTGCCGAACTATTAGAAAGAGTAGGGCTGGGGACATAGCTCAGCAGAATAAGTGCCTACCTAGAAAGAGTAAGATTGCTAAGGGGATATTTGCTCTGTTGGGAAAACGTGCTTTTCTGGCCATTTCTGTTCATGAATTCATTGGTCTAGAAGCAGTGACAGCAACTGTGCAGGACTATGGTCTCCTTTATCAGATGAGAAAACTGACAGTTAGACTAAGGTAAAAGAGTCAGTCAGCAATGTGTGCCGAGTCACAAATAGGCCTGATGCAAGAGGCCACTTCTACTCTTTCATATTTATTTCTGAGGCTGTCCAACTGGCACAATCTATTTGTAGGCACATAAATCAGAACTACTCTTCTTTACCACATAATTACAGCAACAGTGACAATTTTAAAGCAATAACTATAGCTGCTATTATAGGGCATTAAACCCTTTAAGTCCTCACAAAAAGTGTAGGGTATTATTATCCTCATTTTACAGATGAGGAAACCGAGGCACAGAGAGGTGAAATATTTTCTCTCTGATCATATAGCTTATGATGGTGAAGCAATGAGTGTTAAAAGTACTTAGTTTAATAGACTCACTTCTTGGAAGTACCCCTAGTGAAAAGAATTATGATGTAGGATTATAGAAAAACACTTAAAATGAATGACAGAGTCTGCGGTGGCAGAGGTATTCCTTTGACACTGAACAAGAATTATACTTCTCCACCTGCCAATAGATATCTGTTCATGGTCCCCCTCTCCGAGTGTGGGCACAGCCATCATGATTTTCTTCTTGCTCTGAGACTGAGCATTTAGTCTTTTCTTTCTTCAAGTCAGTACCGAAGGCCCCCTCTCTCCTAGATCCCCCATCCTTGGCCTCAAGTGACATAACTTCCTGTCAACCTGTGGAGCAGTCTGTGACTGTTAAGAAGCGCCCTGCCTAACCCCAGCCTGACATCACCGTATCCTGATGTCACCCCCACCACTCATGTTCAACACAGTTCCCACTGTGTGTCAGCAAACCTGAGAAACAGATGCACAACTGCAGAAGAAAGGATAACAGGATGAGGCACACCTCTCTGGCCTACATGGCTCGGTTTTACAGGCAGGCAATGGGTGGCTGAGGGACAGCTAGCAGGGCTGAAATGGTGACAAGGCTTGTGAGCAAATACGACAGCACCTACACACAACAGGGGTAGAAGATTGGCAGATAAGGTAGACAGAGGGTGAAATTCCCTCTCTTCCCTCCTGCTTAGGACAGGGACAAAGGAGCACATTGCTCAGTGGTACCACCTTCTAGGCTCACCTGGTCTTATTTTGCCAGACACTAAGGAAAGTCTTCGTATGAATTGCCTGGAATCTGTCCATCCTCTAGTTTCCTCTGAATGTTATGTATCTCTCATATTTGGTGTTTTGTTTTTTCTTTGCTACCACCTCAAATGTCGAGTATCTTTTTTCCAGGAGCACTGAATCTAGATAAAGAGGATTAGGAGATATTTTCATCCTGTTCAAAGATCACCTGGAGTGACTGGGAGTAAACGGACCCAGTGGAGGCTGCCCTCTCCTTCCCCTATGCTCTCCTGGCCCCTCTTGGCCCGCTTCTCATTCCCCAGTGGCTGACTGCTCAGCCCTGACCCAACAAAAAGCCCTGATTTCCTAGAATCTAGAAGGAAGGCAGAGGCTGCTCCTGCTCGGAATGAGATGCCAATAAGAATTGCTCGTTGACCCCCTTTGGAAATCACCCACAGGCCCCTGGGATCACAAGACAAGAAGCTAGGTTTTAAATGGGTCAACAGCAAGAGGTAAAATCAGCTGACAAGAGCTCAATAGAAACTTATTAACTTTTAATGATGAACAGCCAAGACTGCTTAAATATTTAGAAGTACAATTCATCACTTGAAAGGCCAGTTATGGCTGCAGAGAGATGCCAGGCTTCTGGGATCTTCACACCTGGGATTTTAGCAATTGCTGCAACTTGCAGAAAGTGGTGGACCATGTAATTTTTCATAATATCACTCTTCATTTATTGAACATCTACTATATGCCAGACAGTATAAGATGAACCATCTTACATTTCCTGTGGCTGAGACAAAATACCCAACACCCACAAGTTAAGGGAGAAAATTTTTATTTAGCTCACAGTTCATAGAGGTTGCAGTCCATAATTGGCTGGTTCCAAGGCAGGGTGGCATGGCAGAGGGGCATCACAATAGGCTGAAGATAGCAAAGCAAGGAAGGGACAAGACACGCCTCCTTTTCTCCTTTACACTGTATCCAGGCTGCTGGAATAAGGACATTACCAAATGAATCACTGAGCTGGTTTCGTAATCACCCACCCTAAGTCCTAGCACCCTTAATCCTAGCATTGCATGAGGAATCACACTCTCCTTGTTAAAGATTCACTCACCTCTGACTAAGCCCCACTCAAAACCACATGAGGCTTTGGGAGACACCTAAATGCAAACCATAGCGTTCCACCTCTGCCTCCTCAAAAGATTCACAGGTATCCCTTTACACAAAAGGCATTTAGCCCATCTAAGTTGTCAAGGTCCTAAAAATTTCAACATTGCTGAAAGGTCTAAGTCTAAATTCCCCTCTGAGATTTAAAGCAAACTCTTTGAGCCTCTGTACCAGTAAACATAAAGTTAAACACTTCCAACATTCAGTGGCACAAGACAAATATTCCAAAAGGTACAAAGATGGAGATAGAAAGGATAGGACCAGGGCAAGTCCAAAATCCATCAGGGAAAACTTTACATCCTATAGTTCCACATATAGCATCTGAGGCAATCTGAGGCAAAGATATGAACTCTATAGGATTTGGGTGGCTCTGCCCTTACAGCACTTCTGTGGGCTATAGTTCCCATGGCCTCTCTCGTGGCTCAGCTCTGCTTTGTCTTTGCAGTTTTCCTCAGACAATTCATTTTCCTTCTCCGAACTTCTGGAGTCTCCTCTGCACCTTTGGCTTCACATTCACAATTTCATGCACTGCCCTCTCAGGAGTACACTGCCTGGCTTCCCAAACCAGATTCTAGATGTCTTCTAGAATCTGGGTGGAAGTCTTTCTGGCTCCACAATTTTTGCATTCTGCATGCACCTAAAACCAGCATTATATGCATGATGCCAAGATCTGCCACCCACTGGGGCAGTAGCCAGGTTTCTTTCACTCTTGGCTATAGGGTTGGATTGCTTAAGAACCAACTCCCAAGAAACAACCTCCCTAGGCCCCACCACTCTTGAACATGATGCTCTGGCACTCTTCTCAAAATGTCTTTCACCTTTGTAACTCAGAGGCTGCAAAAGGCTGAAGTTCTGTTGGTTCTTGTGGTGTTCTCAGGCCATCCTCTCAGGCATCTTCTTCTGAAATAGTTGGCTTTTGATTTCTATCCTTTCCAGTGACCAATTTCTCCTCTCTTCCATCTTTTCAGGCCCTAAATTTGCTAGCTGTGTCACATAGCACTTCTGGGTGCATCTCAGTGGTGTGACTGTGGAACCCCTATCTGTCCTTGGTCCTCTCCTCTCTGCTACTACTTCCCTGTTCTGCTTCCCAGCTGCCATGAACTAAGTGAACAGCTTTGCTCTCCCCTACCCTTTTGCCATGATGCTCCTGCCTTGGAGTCAACCATAGACTAAATCCACTGGAACTGTGAGCCAAATAATCCTCCCTTCCTTTAGTTGAGAGTGTCAGTTACTACGTCCAACCACAAGAAAGCCGACTGATACAATAGCATTTGCAAGAGCTAGTTTAGATGCTGGATAGCAAGCAGGGGAAAACTGTGATTGTTGATTTTTAAAAATGAATGAGGCGACACCAGCAATCAACCAGGAGCCACTTTTCAGACCACAGCACAGGAAGCAATCACAGAAGTAGAACCTATCATGTTCACCGAATTAAGGAGGCAGACCTGAGTTTGGAGAGCTGCAGAAACTTAGAAACTGAAGAATAGAAGGAGAAGACATAGCTGCATAGAGACACACTGTGCAAGACCAAGTATGGAGGGCTGGTAACACTGGCAGTAAAAGAATTTATCAACAGTAAAGGAGCATAGAAAATACAAGGCTTATTCTGATCAGAGCACACTGCAAAGAGAGAATGCAGGCAGGTTTCCAAGAGAGGAATCATGCAGTCAGGGTGAGCAACAGCTTTGTTTTTAAAGATTTTTTTTTCTAATTTATTTGGTACAGGGTCTCACTACACAGCTTGGACTCATGGTGATCCTCCTGTTTCAGCTTCCCCAGTGCTGGGATTGCAAGTATGCACAACCACACCCGGTTTCAGTGTCAGGCTCAGCATGCTCAAGGTGCCGGAGCTGGCGTGGCATACAGTACCAGAGACTGAACCGGGTCCTTGTGCTTGCCAGGCAGGCACTGAGACTGCGAAGCTATCTCCCTGGCCCCAACCCTGAGATTTTTATAAGAGACTGAAGATGTCACCTGGGACCCAGTTAGCAAACCCAGGCATCTCAGGAATTTTTTTTTTTTTTTTCAGGAATGTTTTTATCAGGGCTTCTTGCTTCTCCCAGTGCTTTAGAAACACTGTCACTCTTTTTAAAGTTGTTCCCTGAAGTTGCAAACCATCAAGGCCTCTTGCTTAACCCTCACAGAAAGCCCTTCCAACTCAGATAAGGCTGTCTGTACATTTTAACACCTCTCTGGGAAAGATGGACTGGAGAGTTAGTTCATTGAAAAGAATGTTTCTTGTATTCATCTTTATCTTGAGCTGTTTATAGTCAGCATTGCTACAGCAAACGCTGGGCTGGGTACCACTGAAGAAACATAGGCACTGAGAATTTTAATCCTTTGGCTGCTACAAGACAACTCCGAAAACCTGCATCCAGGTCCTTTGAGTCTGTTGCTGAGTATAAAGTCATGCATGTATAGGATGGAAATCCCTGAGGATAAACAAGAAAAACTGAAGAGCAAAAACTGTCGGAGTTCATACAGGGTGGCACAGCACTTGAATTCTGACCACCTGGAGTGAAGAGATCTGGCTGGATACTTGAGCTAGTGAATAGAAACTTCTCTGGATCCTCCCCTAGAAGCACAGCCCAACTTCTTGCCAAAACAAACTGCAGTCCTACCAACTCCAGAAACTCAAAACCAAAACACTAAATCATGAACAAGTAGCCAGGCGTGGTGGCGCATGCCTGTAATCCCAGCACTTGGGAGACTGAGGCAGGAGGATCGGTGCAAGTTCAAGACCAGCCTGGGCTGCAAAAGTGAGCTCAAGGCCAGCCTGAACTGCAGAGCGAGACCCTGTCTCAAAAAAAAAGGTAAAAAAAAAAAATCGTGAAAAAAATCGTGAGCAAGCAGATCTAAAGGCATTATCCAAGCCAGGGAGGGAGGTCAACGTAAACCAAACGTAAACCAACCGTCGCGTAGTAGGTCTGATAGAATCAGCAGCCTGCAATGTTCAATGTCTTATTTGTATTCGAGGCCTGCAGTAAAGCGTGTGGATGAGAGAGAAAGGCAATTGCCAAGACGCTCCCACAGAAGCAAAGTGGAAAATTAATTAGCGGGAACTAACCACACAATAGGCGCTGCAGCAGAAAAGTTGAATAAACAGGAAGACATAGCAAATAAACACTATTCGAACGAAATCACCTGGAGAAGACATCTTTAAGCCCTTGCGAGAACAGCAGTAACCTACAGAGCAAGAACCTACAGAACGGTATCAAGTGGGCTAGTGCATGCAGAGTTAGAGGGACAAAGCAGGGAGAGATGTACAGGAAAAAAATATCTGAGTGGCTGAATATCATCAAAATTTTATGAAAATAGAGGGCCGGCCAGATAGCTCAGTGGATTAAAGCTCCTGTTTAGGCAGATGCAGGGGCAGAGGGTTCAATCCCCCTGCCTGCTGTGCCAGCTGTAATCCCAGCACTTGGGAGGATGAAAACAGGAGAATCACCATGAGTCTGGTTTGTGTAGTGAGATCCTGTAGATCTTGTACTAAGTATAAAAAAAAGAAAAAAAATTTATGAAAATTATAAATGCACAGCTGCAAGGATCTCAACAAACCCAGACAGAATTTTTTTTTTTTTTTTTAACAATGCCAGACTATCAGAGACCACTGCAGGGAGCCCCAGTCTCCTGCCAGGTTTTATAATGCATGATAGGAAAGAAAGAACAAGAGACCCAGTGGAGGCACAGTGGGGCCCCAGGGGGTCAGTTCTTCCTGGGTGACAAAGGCCATGAGGCAGATGGAAGAGTTCACTTGGCAAACAAAGGCATCGGGCAAAATTTTGCTTCCATTGGCCAATTCCCCATCAGGGGACAAGCACAGCCGAGGCTATCTTTGCCACGCAAATGCAAACATGGCTATCTTCCCAAAAATCAAATGAAGCTAAACAAATAAAGTTTGTAAACAGAGGTACCACTGTAAATAAATGTGTGAACAAATTTAACTGCTCTCCTGCCATTTAGAAACAAAACAATAGCAATGAATTACATGGTTTCTAACATATGTGAAAGTAAAAGATTTGATAATGCCAGCACAATCACTGGATGGGAAATAAAAATGCAGTCGTAAGTTCTCGCATTACCCATGGTACGTTATTTGAAGACAGGCTTGCTGTGTTGTAGGTATACAAGACTCCCTAAACACAAACTTTAAAAGAAGTGTAACTATATGATAATACAGTACACAGGGGCAACTCCAGACTAGATTGGTATGCAGGCAAATCCTACCCACCATTTAGATTTTAAAAAATGCCAGCAGTTTTGCATATACACTTTAAGCAAATAGAGAGAACACTTCCCATCCCCTTCCTTGAAGATAACATGGCTTTGACAGCAAAACCAAAGAAATTCCTTGAGCCAGGAAGATACCTCAGTGGAACAAGGGCTTGCCTGGCAAGTGCAAGGTCCTGAGTTCAATCTCTGGTACCAGGAAAAAAAAAAAAAAAAAGAAAGAAAGAAAGAAATTTGTAAAAAAAGTAAACTGTAGACTAATACTTCTCATAAACAGCCACGAAAAAGTCTTACAAATATGAAAGGACTTGGTGTTATACATCTAAACTTCCAGCACTTGAGATGCTGAGACAGGAGTATTGCTGAAAGTTAGAGGCCAGACTGAACTACAAGTAAGTTCAAGCCCCAATATATATATCGATATACATATATATCAACATATATATAATATATGAATCAAATCCAGCACTACACACCAAGAATCATAATCCAGTAGGTGACAAGCAGAAGGGTGAAGTCACCTTTGTGTATGACCAATCCCCCCATACACACTCACCTGTGCTCCTGCTCACATTGTCCCCTTACTCCCAATGTCCCCTTCTGTCACTCACTCTACATGTTCATTCCACAGAGCCCTGCCAAGGATCTACAATGGCCAGGCAGATATTAGGCAGCAGACACACAAGCTGAATAAGCTACCAGGTTTTCCTTAGGTCCTTCATCACGTGTAAACACATGACCCACAAGAAAACACGCATAAGAAGACAAAAGCAGCCAGGAGAAGTGGCTCCCACTTGTAGTCCCAGCACTCCAGGAGGCCATAGGGCAGGAGGATCACAAGTTTGACTCCTGCCTGGGGAACTTGGTGTGACTTTGTCTCAAAATAAAACAGGGCTGAGGGAGTAGCTCCGTGGAAAGGCCCTGGGTTCTTTCTCCAGTGCTGGAGAGAGAGTGTGGGGACAGAGTGCTTTGGGAGAGCAGATAAGGAGGGGACTCAGTGCCTGTGATGGAAGCAATGGAGTGGAAATGGTGCCACAGACCTGGGAAGACAAGTGGCTTCAAGGAGCCCTGCCTTTTGTCCAGAGGTTCCACAGGCTGTCAACCACATATGAGCAGCACGTGTTTTATAAGGGGTAGAACAACAGCACCAGAGGTGGCGCTGACACCTCTCCCTGAGGCATGCTCAGAAGGGAGCAGCGTGATGCTGCCCACCGCTCAGGATCTACAGGTGACACCCGCAGGTCTTCACCCCTGTGAGGCACTCTGCTGTACTTGCCAGGTGGGGGGAGGGGGCCAGTGGACACAGGGACAGCACGGCAAAGACACAGAGGGATGGTGTGGAGCGAGGTTGGAGAAGCAGAGGGCTGGGAAGGGAGGGCCTGGAAAGAAAGGAGCAGGAAGGGGAAAGAAGCTGGTGACCTCTTTAAACCCCAGCGTAGACAGAGTCTGTGTGGATCCCAAAGACAGAGGTCCTGCCCTGAGATGCCCAGGGGCCAGATGGGGGCAGGGCAGGCCTGCGTGAGCCCCCCACACTTCAACCTGAGAAGTTCTGCTGCCACTGGTTTTCCCTGGAATTCCCCTCTTGAAAAGGGGAGAATGGTTCATAATAGTAGGAACTAATTGATAAATACATCTAAGGTCATGTCAAGCAAGAACTTAAACCTTTGGCAGACTGGAGGAGACTAATGTCCTTTATCCAGTCTCTGGGACTCAGAGCTGTGTTCCTCTGTATGGAGGGGCCAGAGGAGGGTGCCACAGAATGGAAGATGCATTCATTAATCATTGATCTGAATCCCACCTCCCTCTGAATATCCCTGGGTCCCTTCAGAAGCCAGTGCCCTGCTGGGACAGACTAGGGACACAGCACCAATTCTGGACATGGTTCTTCCTTCCACTGAGTGAAGCTTGGTGCTCACAGGCACACCCAGTTAAGACCAATATTTTCTCTCTGTGAGACCAAGACTCTCCCCTGTTGCCTCCTTAGCCACAGACACTGGGCAGAGTACCCAAGGACAGGACACTGAGTCAACCCTGGGCAGATACATAGGGTATAATTCACTGCAGCACGCCGCAGGCCCCCTAACAGGAAACTCAGTCATACCTGGAAATGTCTTTTAACAGTACTCTAAGCCAGGCGTGGTGGCACATGCCTATAATCCCAGCACTCGGGAGGCTGAGGCAGGAGGATCAGTGCGAGTTTGAGACCAGCCTGGGCTACAAAGTGAGCTCAAGGCCAGCCTGAACTGCACAGGGAGACCCTGTCTCAAAAAAAAAGACCAAAAAAAAAACAGTACTCTACTGGTGATTCCCACTATGTCTCTGGGCCAAAGGTGGACCAGTAGAGAACGTCAATTTCCCAGGGCAGAGCTGAGAGGCCAAGGCCAAAGCTAGTGTGGGGAATATGTGGTAGGAGATGGCAGATTTCTCCGTGAAGTTGGGGCTCTAGCTATGTCGGTGGCAGTTCTTCTCTGTTAAAGACAGATGGTGCACTGAGTAACAGAAGATTTGTGTCTAGGTATACTTCTCAGAACCTCTTCAGAGCCCAGCATAGAGGAGCTGGGTGAGAAGCCTGCAAGAGCCCAGCTAAAATTAGGTATCTACAGATAGATACTAGATGCACAATGATTTCCACAAGGATGCTTCCCTTGGCTTCTGAGTTCTTTGTGACTGGGGGTCTTGTCCACTAGGGGACAAGGTGGAGATTTTCCAAGAGGTAAAGTGCAGGAGATTAATCAGTAATGGAGATCTCTATGGTCTAAAAACTCCTAGTGGCCTGGACCTTAGTCTCTAGCTCCAGAGTCTCTAAGGAATTGCCAAGTGCACACACCCAGCTGCTGACAAGGAAAGTGACCTCAGGAACCAACCCGTTTGGACTCCTGTGAAGAGTGGACAATGGAGCTGTGAGGTTCTGGTGGGTTAACAGATGAAAAGGACAGCCTGGCACCACGGGTCCAGCACTCACTCAGGAGGTGACCACTGCCACTCTGTACTGAGCACTCTGCCGCTGCCTATCTGTCCAGCTGCCAGAGCAGCACGCTTCCTGGGATCTCCACCATTCCCCGGATCGCAGTGATGCATGACAATGTCTGCTCTCAATGCTTTCCCCAGCTGTGTAGCTTTTCCGATAGCTTCCAGAGACACAATGACTTGGGGAAAGGAAGACCAACCAGCCTTAGAGCAGAGCACGGCCGCTGCAAGGCTGATGTTTCCAAGTCCAGAGGTCATGGGCAAGGCATGCAGGTATTATAAGCCTTGGTCTTAGGGTAATCCTACCTTCCAGGACTGCTAGGATTAGATGGGATGGGGCAGGGAGGGGAGAGAGGTACATTCATTGTCTTAGAAATTGTCAGCAATTGAGCTGGGACCAGAATGTGAGAGTTAGGGAAGGACAGACAGAGAGGCAGAGCAGAGCTTATGGCATTCTCAATTCTTTCATGAGCCCTTTGGGGCCTAGAGTAGAGAAAGCTGCTCATATCATTGGCAACAGAGAAGCAGAACCTGGACGGAAGAGCCAGACCAGGCACCGCTTACCTGTATCCTTTGGCCAGGCCCCACTTCCAACCGCACACTTGTCTCTGAGCTGATCCATCAATTAATCTACTGCTGAGCGCAGCACCCCCAGGGATCCAATCACCTCATAAAAGCTCAACCTCTGAACCCTAAGGCCTTTGGGCAAAACTTTAGATTCTAGATCTATACCATAACACTGCCTTCAAGGAGTTTACAGTCTACTGGTACAGTAAGCTGTTCAGAGACTCAAACGCACTCGTAAAATGGTCCATGCCAGAAAGTCACAGAAGCCTAAACATGGGGTTAGTAGCCTTGTGCGCTGGAACCAGACAGCCTGCATCAACTGATGGCTCCCTCTGCTGGCCACAACAGCACCTGGAGTCCTGTGAACTCTCCTGTGCCTTGATTTCCTCATCTGTATAATGACCATACATTGGTCTCATGGGTGTGTTGGGAAACTTATACTAGCGAGGGCAAAGCTACCAGGGCTGTGTCCTGACGCAGGACATACTTTCTGGTGTTAGAGTAATCATGAGACTATTGGCTATTGATAGTTTATGTTTGGCTGCTCACATAATTGATACAGGAAGAATCCTGTAAAAGGACAGTGAGGTAACCAACCAACAAGGATGCTAGCATGAGCTACTACCATAGAAACACTGCTTCAAAAACGTTACCCCACGCATCAACAATTTTAGACCATGAAAGTCTGAGACTGTGTGTCTCTCAGCCACCTGCTGCCTCCGCTACCTAGGGCCACACTCCCCTGCTCCCCCCCGCCCCACACACACACACTTTCTAAGCCCTGTCCTATTACACAGAGCATTGAGCCCAGGGACAAAAATGGAGGCAATATCCTTTTCCCATGGCAGTGGAAGGACTGCAAATTTATGTGAAAGAAGACATAGGTGGCAGGTAGGCTGTGGTAGTTCTGCTCCTACAGTGAAATATCTGAGCTTGGTGCTTTGTGTAGAAGTGTATTTAACTCAGTTCTGGATGCTTTGGCCAGAGCACCTGGCTTAAGTCAGCCTGAGGGAGGGCTGGCTTTATGATTGGGGCTGACCTTTTGGCCACCTCACAGATGGCAAAGGGCATCACAATGGTGGGAGACAGGAAGCTAGAAGTGAGGAAGGGGCCAACAAGGATCTCTCATGAGGCCCCACCTCTTAAAGGTCCCTCCACCTCTTCACATTGACACACTTAAGTGCCATAATGGAGCTATACATCAAATATTGGGAGCACATTCAAGCTGTGGGGGTTAGGGGTCACATGCAATAACTTCACATACCACACAAGGGGGACATTTAGAACTTGCAAGGAAGCCTGGAATGGAGGTACACACTTGTAATCTTAGCACTCTACCAAGAAAATCAAAACTTTTGAGCCCAGCCTGGGCAATTTATTAAGACTGACCCAAAGGGGGTAGGGCATTGAGGAGTGGGTTGAGGATGAAGTGTAAAGTCCCTAGATTCAATCCCCTACAGTGAGAAACATCTTTAGCTGGTGAAGGAAAGCTCTCTCTGGCTATTCCAGGACTGAGGACACAAACCTGTCCCAGGTCATTCCAGAGGGGAAGCTAGGAATAAAGGAGAATCAGAGTCAAACTTGCCAAGGCCCTCCTGGATCAGGTGCTGCCTCATTTCAAGTTGCTCTGGCTATTCCCAGGTGTTGTAGCTCATCTGCAGGCCTAATACACGTAAGCCCCCCCACCACCACCTCTGCCAGGATGTGTTGAAGGATTGATGGGTGAGAACTGTGAGACCTCCTACTCCATGGGTCAGGGACTGTGCTTCAGAGAATTCTGGGCTGCTGGCTTCTTCACAGCTGAGACCCAAGGAACCCACTTAACTGAAGCAATCCCCCACCCACTTAACTGAAGCAATCTCCCACCCCCAGACTTAAGAGATGGTATCTGGAGTCTCATTTCTCAGAAGAAAAAAAAAAAACATTCCATACCAGTTCCCATCTGTGTATGAAGTCCGTGTATTAGTAACATGTGGCCTGCTTGTTGGATGAAGGGTCAAGAAGTCTATCATTTGTGATAGCTTGATTCCTTATCCTCACATTTGCAGTAGTTCCAGTCCTGAGTAGCTGCTATCCTGGCTCTAGCATATGCCACCAATACCATACAAGTGTTTTCCCAAAGGAAAAACATTCCCCTGCTCAGAAAAATAAAGCTAAATGTAAACCACCAGAGTTACCAATTAGTACTAATTTATAGGTACACCAGCCCGAACATGCAAAGTGAACCACAAAAGTCTTTTAGAGTATATGATTGCTTTTATGATCATACAGATTTGGCGAATTGAATTGAAAACAATCTCCATTCCACCTCCCATCTTTTCTCCCTCCATTCAAGATAAAATCTATTCCCAAGGTTGTGTTTAAAGAGTCCATATTTCTCAAGCCCAAAGTCATAAAACCACATTCACGAATTTTGGCTGTTCTCTGTCTTCTCCAACTCCTACACGAAACTCCATCTTCTGTCTTCAACATTGTCCAGCGACAGCCAGCGACTGGATAGAAAGCTGGTTTCCTCTTATCACACTGATCTTCCATAGATGTCATTTCCGCTGCTTTTCTAAAGATGGGTTGCAGAAGTGAAGATGTTTCTCGGCCTCAGTTTAACAGTTTAACAGCAGAGATGGAGATGAAAGGACAGCGACAAGACGAGAACACTAAGAGAAGACTGCAGGACACTGACACTGCTACTGCCGCCACCACCAGCAGCTGTCATGGCCGCTGGTGTGGCATCCTGGGCATCCAGCTGCAGAGGCAGAAGCATAGCCAGGAGCAGCAGCCCCAGGCCTAGCCTAAGCATCATACTTCCTCCCATGCCTTATCGCGGGTCAGGTTCCTGCTACCCGCTCCAGGTGCTAGAGGTCAACAGCGACAGCCAGAAGCAGGCAAAATGGTGAAACAGCACAGGTAGTGGGCCTTATATAGCTACGGCGTCACAATGCGATGACGTCACAGCCATCAGCACAGGCTTGCCCCGCCTCCCTCAGAGGTTGGAGAGGCTGCCCCACGCATGCGCATAGTGTCAGAAGCCAAGCGTTGGGTCGAAATAGTCAAGGACACCGCCCAGACTCCATAACTTAGAAGTATAAAGGTTTCTGGTCTGTTTCTAGTAGCTTGTTTTTGAAAGTTGATAGAACAGAGCATAAAAAGCAGTTTACACACAGAGACGATCCTTGTTCATATTTGGTGGAGTTTTTTGTTTTTGTTTTTGTTTTTGTTTTTGTTTTTGTTTTAACGGCACAGATGCCTTAGACTCAAGATTATGTATTTACGTGGTTTTTTTTTTTTTTAAACTATTATATAATCATGTCTTTAAAAGATTGGTCACAAAACTGAGTATTGTGTTTTACCCTCACTGACAATTGTAAAGGTTCATGGATTTATAGTGAAAAGAAAATGAGGTTTCTGTATGTTTTTCAAATTTTCTACACTGTACAATATAGAAAGATCACACTAGTCCTTTGGGAGTGAGCAGAATTTGTTTTTGAGGGGTGAAGCTGGTGGCACTGAAATTGGAATAAACTCAGATGAAATTGCTTTTTTAAAAGATTAGAAAAAGTTGACACTGGAAAGTAAATAATCACATGGTTCGTGGTTAATAATGAGTACTTACAGCACCCTGAATAGGAAGTGATCTTTCTGGATGCAGTAGAATGAGTAAAAAGTATGTGTTCCCTGATGTTTGAAAGTTGGGGTGTGATTTTAATAAGAAATTTAATAGAAGTTTTAAAATCTTTGCTTGCATTCCTGCATGGCTTGAGGAGAGGCTTTCAAGTTCCCTGCTATCTTGTCATTTACTTTCCAGTATGTAAATATTTTCTTTGTATTCCAGAAAATGAAAACCGTCTTTCTCTTTGCCTGCTTCTAATTGGATTTCATCTTTAGGAATCCATCTCTTTTGCTCAGCCTTTAGGCACTGCTGAAGAATTCTCAAATTCTTTACCACTTGGGAACTAAGCTCAGACTCTTGCTTATGGATTTATTTTTGCAGGAAGGGATATGAAGTGGCATCTGAGAAGACAGGAACCTTCCTGGGGACCCCAGAGGTCACAGGGTAGGTGTCTGACTCCAGGCTACACCTTACAGATGAAAGCCAAGAATTGACATCTGCCAGTGTTTGGGTAACAATGATCCTGCTGGCTGTATCTTTTCTCCAACTTTTATATATATATATATATATATATATATATATATATATATATATATATATCTTTTTAACAGATACATCAACCCCACCCACCCAGCCCTAGCCTCTTCCACTTGTCTAATGATCACACAGGAAACCATGATGCATGGACTGGGAAAGGACAACTTTGTGTTACTGGTTTTCTGTCCCAGGAAGCAGAGGACACTGGCAGACCAACACATAGCTTTCCAAAACTGCATTTTGGCCCCACCTACTGAAGCGCCCTTCTTCACAATAGAGAATCAGCATCAGCACTCTCATGGTCACCCAGCCACAAAAGCTCTTTCCGCTGTCACCAGGTAGCACATAAATGGATCCTTGCTTTCTGTGATAACAGAAATTAAAACTAAAGTGGCTAATTAAAACTAAAATGGCAGTATGAGTTCACAGGCTAAAAGCTTCCATTAGAAGGTATTATGGTTTGTGTAAAGTCACAAACTGACTCATCTACTAGTGTTTCAGTGACCAAACTCCTGCTAGCTGTATCTTTGCAATATCTTAACAAATACATCAAACTCACCTGCCCAGTCCTAGCCTAGTTTTAGTGACAAAGATCTGGAGTTTGTGACTGATTATTATGGGTAGGGATGCTACACCTGCCCTGGGGCAGGTAATTTGAATTACAATGCAAATAGTGGAGAGAGAGGCTAGCAAGCTGCCATAGCTGCTGCCACTCCCTTTGCTGTCTGCTATTTGCCACCACCAAGAAAGGTCGCTCTCAGCCATGCACGACTTTGCCTTGGATCCAGCTGAGTATGGACCAAAACCTCCGGTAACTGTGAGCTAAACAAACCTTCCTTCATTTTGAGTGTCAGGTATTTGTCCCAGCAAGGAGAGAAGAGTCACTGAGATAAGAGAAGGTGAGAGAAGATAAAGGATTCCAGTTTAAACAGCTAGAAAGCTCTGATGAAGAGGGTCAGAGGTAGGGTGGAAGAAGAGGTCCATGCATAGGACAAGAGACTAGTTTAATAAGGTGCTGAGGTGGGCTAGGGTCCAGTTGGTTGGTTATCTCCATTTCAGTTTCACAGCTCTGGCGAAATCCTTGTGACCAGCTGAGGGTAGGGGTGAGGTGATTCTGTGCCCTTGAAATGATTGTCCTTGTGGTAGCTTTAGTCATGTGAGGTCCTGCTTTGCCTAGGCCCCGGTGACTACTGTTCAAGAGACTGTCAAACAGATGCCCTGGAACCGGAAGCTGTGAAAGCTAGTAACCCAATGTCCACCTGTTAATCTTGAAAGTGACTTTAGTGACTCTTGGTGACTTCTGAAGTCAGATGAGACCAAGTAAGCCAACCTAGAGCTACTAATTATTGCTCTATTGACTTTTAAAAATAGTTACTATAGCTATCTCAAAGCTTTAAGGTCAGGGCTATAAAATGAAAGTCAAGCTTTGCTTTTAGTTACCTACTGGGCATCCTTTTAGGCCCCAGGGAAGTCAGAGTTTTGGCAAAAACTGCTTTTAGGTCCCCAACTGCCTCAGAAGAAAACACAAATTGTGTTTTTAATAAGAAATAAATTGTGAAGCACCAGTTTGTCTTTTTTCCCCCCTATTGTGTTCTCTGGCTATTTATGATTATGAAGTTCCTAAAATGATTATGAAGTTTCCTATCTTCAGCAACGGCCTGAGCAAACCAGTCCTTTCCCAGTCTCCTTTTCAGCTCAGCTATATCATGTGACAAGCTTCCTCCAATCAGATGAATCTAATCCTCAGCTACTACTTTAGAAAGTCCTCATCCTTCCAGCTTCCACTGACAGTTTGTACCGTGTGAAATAATATATCTGACTTATGCGAGTTTTATTTAAAAATTCCCTTTAGGACTTAGATAAAAGGCTGCTTCTTAGAGGATTTCTCTGTTCCTTATGACCAGAAATTACCATACACCTAGTTTATCCTGGCTCTTATTGTGCAGGGTCCAGGGCAACGAAAATGCAGTGATCTAGAATAAGGAGAATCAGCTCAGGGACCCCTACCTGGGATCAAGCCCCAGCTTTCCCACTAATTCCCTTTGTGACCTTGAGCAGTTACCAAGGATGTCTCCACTTCTCTATAAAATAGGGGGGAGAGCAGCACCCCTAAAGTTCACAGGGTTGGATTGCACTAAGAACACCTGGCCTGTCACAATCCCACACTGTGACTCAAGGCAATTAGGGTGGAGTGACAACTTGGTCAGCTTTGGGGCCTTCCCAAGGATAGGAGGTGCACCCTTCCAGATGTGTCTGGGTGAATATTGGAGGTGAAGCCTTGGGGTCCCTGCAGGGTCCCTCGTGTTTTTCCCTTTGTCACTCTTCGCAGCTAAATGCTGTGCTTCACCGTGCCCTTTCCCCATGCTGTCTCTACCTTGGAGCTGCTGAAATTGTGAGCAAAATAAACATTTTAAATTATGGGTGTTGGTTATTATGTCTCCACTATGAAAAACCTAAAACAGGCTCTACCCTACCAGAGGGGCCACTTGAGGACATAGCTATCACCCCACAGGAGGCCCACCAAGCATTCCGGCATTTTAAGCTTTCCCAGAGATTCAGTCCCCTTGAAGAGACCCAAGCCATGCCCTTTGTGACCCAAGCTACTCATCCCCTCTCCCTTCTCATAATGCTCCAGAACCGCCCTGTGCTGAGGGTCCCTGCACCACTGTAACCTCCTAAGTGCCCCCTGGACTGCTAGAGCCTCCCTCCCATCTCGCTTGCATGGGTGCCTTCCCAGGACTTAGGAAGCCCAGAACCCATCTTCCCACTGAATTAGAGCAGGGCCATGAGTCCTGTGTCCATGGGGTTGAAATGCAAACTCTGTGCCTCACATTCAAAGCCCCTTCCTCCTGTGGGATCCCAGACTCCTCTGTGCTTCACCCTCCTCCCAGATAGAAAAGTGGCAGCCATCTGGATACCTCCAGCTCCCAGACCAGATCTTTCCCCATCACTGCCTTTCCTTTCTCCATCTGGTGAATCTCACAAGTCCTTAGGACTCATCCTAGAGTGACATGTTAGAGTCGACCTTGACCTTCACCCCACTCATCAGGTAGGGCCTCCACTCTGCCCCAACTGCAGCCTTGATGGTCCCATCTGTGAGCCCCTGAGGCAAGTGGGCCTTTTCTCTGAAGCCTTTTAGGGCTTCTCAGGTGGAGGGGGTAGAAAAAGTCCAGCCTCCACCTGTGCGTCAGGCAGCACCACAGAGGTGTGCCACCTTCCACGCACGCCACCAAGCTCATGAGTTCCTCACCCTCCCCCGAACTCGGCCCCTCCCCTGATTCTGCCTCACTGAGAGATACCACCATTCAGCCATCCAGTTACCCAGCCAGGAGCCTTCTTCCCACTTCTGTGCTGTTCTTCCAGAACATTCTTTGTTTATTTGTTTGTTTTATTTTTTTATGGCCGGCTCAGCCTGCCCTGAGGGCAGGGCTGGTGCAGCATGTGGTGCTGGGGACCGAACCGCGGTCCCCGCAGCCGCCCAAGCTTTCCTAAGCAGGTGCTTTAGACCACTAAGCCATCCTGCTGGGCCTCTTCCAGAACATTCTTGCTTTGACTCCTCTGCTCCTCTCTCACCCAGCTTGACATCTAGCCCTGCCCATGAGCCCCTGATACTCCTTAACTCTCTGCACCTCTCCATTCCCACAGCCACTGAGGAGCACTGTGCAGAAGCCATGTGCCCATCTACCCTCTGCTTTTCCCCTGCCCTCAGCACCAGGTGGGCACCTCCATGTGGTGAAGTGCAGCATGGAACCTGCCCCCACCTCCTCTTTTTTTTTTTTTTTTTTTTTTTTTTTGTGGGACTGGGCTTTGAACTCACGATGTTATACTTACCAGGCAGGCACTTGTGCCATGGGCGCATCTCCCCAGCCTCTCCTCCCTCTTATCCCGGCCTACTGCTGCCTTCCACAGGAGCCTGTGCAGGCTGAGGAAGTGGTGAGCACCTCCCACTTCAGGCTCCACAGGGGCTGGCCTTGCCTGACCCTGCCTCCTCCACTTGGTTAAATTTTAACTCGCCTTTCACACCCAGTTCACTTAGCACCTCCTCCAGAGAGCCTTCCCTAACCATGTCCTCCCTACCAGCTACGCTAGGATCCTTTGGTAGATAAGGATAGGCTAAGGCCTATCCTAAGGCCTCTGGGTGTCTGGCAAGTCCTAAAAAGAGTTCAACCATTGCAAGAGGGAGCAATTAAGTAGAAAAGGGAGAGCTGAGAAGCTGCAGGACTCTGCCGGTGCCCAGCTAAAGTTCGTGGCTCCTCCACACCACCACATTGTCGTAAGGGACAAAGGGAACAAAAGGAGAAGGGGCCAGATAACAGCAAACTCCCTTAGTATAAGATATACACTCAGACCTGGACTTGCTCATGCACACATTTTTTTTCCCCTCTCAATGTTTTACTGTGCTGAAATGCACACATATCCTTCTACTTCATTAACTTGGCCTTGTAAGTCATGCCTCTGTAAATTTTAGAGTTCTGGACAGAACAAAGAAAATCCCAGTGTGTGTCATCTAGAGGTTTACACATACACCATAATTTCCAAATTAAAGAGTTTGGGGCCTAAAAAGGCCAAGCAGGTTATCACAAATCCCACAGTAATAGAAAGCCCCCTGCTCTGATTTATCAGGGTAGCTATGGCCTCCCTTCTTCCCCCTCACCAAAAATACCCAATCAAATGTCTCCCTTTCATTAAACTGTGTATCTTTAGTGCTGTACCAATTCAAAGTTTACAGAGCCCTGTGGGCTGCATCAGTACTGGATACTCCGTTCAGTGTCTTTCAGTCAGCCTGACTTTGTGGTATCCTGGGATTAGGAACCAGCATTCCTCTCCACCTCCAATAGCCTAAGGTCCCTGAGAACACGGTGTCTGGTTTTGTTCCTAGTGGCCTCTCCGTTTCTAGTCTAGCACATAGAAGGCACTTCCTGATGAGCTGGACTAGTAAGAGCTACTGTGTAGCAAGCTTCCACGCTGCAGCAGGCATTATTTAATTTGTCCACCCAATGTCCCCATAGTGTAGATACTACCATGATCTCCAGTTCCGAGAAAAACTGAGGGACCCAGCTGGGGAATGAACCTGAAGGATCAGAGCCAGTCTGTGGCAGAGCTTTTTGGTTTCTGCTCATTTCACTTAAACTTTGTGCTACTACTGAAAAGCTGCTACAAATCTGCCTGCCTGCCTGACCCCTGGGCTTCTATCCTGCATCACAATTGTCCCTTCAGGCACCTGCCTTTGTCATCAGGCTGTGAGGCCCTGAGGGTGGCCAGCTGATTTGCATCAAATCTCCCACCCTAGGCTACAAACAGGCATAAGAAATTCCAGGAAGGGCAAGGAGGGACCCCAGGGCCTCAGCTCAGGTGGGACGCACCAAGGCTGGCCCTGAGCAGACTGAACTTCTAGCCACATCTCCGCCAGCACAGGGCCCAGCCTCAGGTTCAGATGGTCACATTCAGCAGCGCCAGGGGCCCATGACCAGATGCTCATAAACTCCCAGCAAAGAGCAGAAGGGACACCTCAGCTGCCTGTTCTCGGCCTCTCCAGAACCACCACTGTTGACTGGTCAAGAACATCTAGGGCAATGTGCACATGGCCAAATCACATGGGAACGAACCATTGTCTCCTTAAAAGCCCTCTTGTCCTTTGCACACCGAGCAGCCACAGGTCAGAGCCTCCCATGCCTCCCTCAGGCCCCTTGCTAAGTCTATAGAGAAGTAGAAATTGGGGTAGGGGAGCCAACCAGGATGAACCAGAGCAGCAGCGAGACCCCCAGAAAGTAGAGAGTGAGCCCTAATGCTTTCAGATTGGACATCTGTGACACACGGGTCAGAAAGCACCCTGAACAGACAGCCATTCCCTGTGGTGAGCCATGTGTGACCATGAGGCACAGATCTGGAAAAGAGGCACATTTGTTGGCTTTGCAAAGGCCCATGGGGGGCAGGGGGGGCACTGACTGGGATGACCTGTAGGCTGGACTTGCCCAGGGACAGATCTCCACTGGGCCTGAGTGCGATACTCGCTCTGCTACCTCTAGAGAGAAAGGAGATGAGTCTGTCACCTCTCTGAGCTTCCATCTCTACAACGAGGTGAGTGTGGTGAGGCCAGGACTACGCAGAAGCTGGGCCTCCACATCCCGAAAATTTGGGCCTCCCAAACAGCTGGCACACAGGAGGGTTTTGCATTTACCATGGTTCCCTCAGGACCCTTATCTCAGGCCCTCTATGTATTACTATTTTTTTAAATATACTTAGTACAGGGTCTACAGGGTCTCACTACACAGATGGGACTTGTAGTGATCCTTCCTATTTTTCAGCCTCCCAAGCATTAGGCTTATAAGCCCACACCACCGTGCCCAGTCTCAACCCATGTCTCAGTGCACCCTGGAGGCAGAATCAGCACAGCATGCTAGGGATCGAATCCCGGGCCTGCATCTGTCTAAGCAGGTGCTTCAGTCCACCAAGCTATCTGCCCAGCCCTCTCTATGTTGAGAAGACAAACTCTAAAATGCCTGGACTAGTGTTGGCTCAGAGCCACTTCCAGCACATGCCAGCAGTGTGGACATGGACAGAGAGTAAAGCAAACCAGAGGCCCTGGCCAGATGCCCTGCCATGTCCTACATCATAGCTGAAGCCCTGCCCAGGTCAGCAACCCCACCCATAGTGGCACCAGTGTCATTCACCGCAGTGGGGGGATTTGAGACTTGTCTTAGTAGGGCAGAGCAGGACACATACATCCCCTCACAGGGTCCTCACAGCACCTGGTGAGGAAGGTCTGCCCCCACCACCCCATTCTACAGAAGGAGAAGCCGAGACTCAGGAAGGTTCTTAGGCCACCCAGTGCTAGACTGGAAGGAAGCTTAGAGGTAGCGCTCCATGTCCCCTTCCATTTCAGAGAGGAAAACTGAGGCCCAGAAAAAAGGCAGGGACTTGCTGGGAGAGAAATGCCTGTGAAACCATTAGTGGAATGCAGTAAGCGTGCAAAACTCATTCACGGTTGGTGAGATGAGCTTTAGGAGGCTTAGATTCAATAGCCTCCAACATTACAAGCTTCACTGGTGGCCCACTGCAATTGCAGAACATTTGACTGTATATGTACCTGCTTCCTCTTAGTCCAAAGAGAAGTATATTCTTTTCCTTTTTTTCTAAGCAACATCAATAGGGAGGTGGGTCATGCCCACACACTGTACTCTGTAGAACGATTGTGAGGACAATATGCAATATGTCAACTTTCAAAAAAAAGAAAGGGGAAAAGAAAAAAAAAAAAGTAATGTTGATTTAAAAGTTAATGTTTAATTGTTTGATCAATCTTATATACCTATATGTATTAATCTAAACTGATCTGATGATGAAAATATGTAATATAACCATTGTTAAATTTAAACAATAAAAATATTAAATTTTAAAAAATAAAATTAAAAAAAACCCATTCACGGCACCTGCATGTACCCAAATGCCAATGAATAACCATCACCCCCACTGTTCTCAGGGCACTTCCAAGGCCCCTGGCACAAATTCTTAGATGGAAGAGGCTGTCCAACATCATCAGATCCTCGATGAAATTGGGAGAGGGTGACACTGGGTAGTTAGCACCCAGCTGCTCCATGGAAACCCCAGCCCCTGGGGCCACAGTCCACGGTCCACCCAGGGTAAGCAGGGAACTTCCTGTTGCTTTACACCCCAACTACTCAACTACTTCCCAGAGCCCGGTGCCTTTTGAGGCCTCTGAAGGAAGAAGCTCAGGCTGAAGGGCTGAGGATCTGGGCATCCTGCCCCAGGCCCAGGACCCAGATTCCAAATAAGGGGGAACCATTAGCTGAGAAGAGGGGAAATCCTGGCTGTGGGGGGAGGAGGGAAAGGGTTCTAGCTGCCCAGGTGCACAGGGAACCTGGTATTCCCACCTCCATAAGCAAATGCAGAGGAGGAGGAGCCAGAGCAGGAGGGTAGCCAGGTTCCTTGGGACCATATCAGGTAGGGCCAGGTTGGAGGGAGTATGGCATAAAATAGCCCTTTCCGGAGCTGCCTGGCAGGCAGCTGAGACAGCAGTGAAGCCTCGGGTTCACAGCCTCATTTCCCTAGATCTTACTCTGTTTAGCAGACCCAACTGCGCGCAGGGCAGAGTGGACAGCTCAAGATCAAGGCACTGACAGATTCGCTGTCTGAGGAGAGCTGTTTCCTTTGTTTCTGAGGTGTCTTCTTGGAATATCTTCACCTGACAGGAAGCAGAAAAGCAAAGGGGACCAACTTCCTCACTCAAACACTTTCCTAAGGATCTCAGACTGCTCACCAAGCCAAGCCCCTCACTGGCTCAGCCCCTCCTGGAGACCCCACCTCCCAAGCTCACTGCATTGGCTATGCATTCCAACATGAATTGTAGCAAGGGTGTTTGACCCTAAACATTTCTCTTTGAGTGTAAAATGAGGCTTTATTTGAAATCAAAGTAAACTGAGAATGCCTTCCATGCTTGCTTTCTCACATAAGAAGCTGCAACCTCAAAGTGGGAGGCCCTGAGAGCCTAATCCAGGCATTTGCCTTTTTTTTTTTTTTTAATGTATTTGGTACAGGGTCTCACTATGCAGCTCAGACTAGTAGTGATCCTCCTATTTTCAGCTTCCTCAGGGGCTGGGATGACAGGTGTGTGCCACCACGCTGGGTCTCAGTGGCTGGCTCAACACACCCAGGGGCAGGGCCAGTGTGACACAGGGTCCCTGTGCTTGCCTAAGCAGGTGCTTAGTCAGCTGAATGACCTCACTGGCCCATGTATCAGCTATTATAACTGTCCTACTAACCTGTTTTGAAACTCAGTTTCATTGCTGTGTTTATCTTTTTACTCTTCACATTAAAATTGCCTTAAAAAATAAAATTTTAAAAAGTTTTTCACTTTGCACCTCTTAGAATTCTCACCCTGCCTGCATCCCGCCCCCCCTTGAGTCCCATTTCACCTATTCCAGATGCAGATCCCACAATGGTCCCCTCTAAAAATGTCCTAAGCACATGCACACCAAGGAGATCTTTGGATGCTGCCTGCTACAGGCCAACAGCACCTGGGTCCAAGGATGGAACCCTCCAGTGATCTGGTTACCATCTCACCCCCATTCTCCAGGTAGAAACAGATTCTCAAGGAGAAGCGACTTCCTCCATGTTCACCCAGGTCTTAGAGGCAAGATGCCTCTTTTCCTTCTCCTCAGATATTTATTTTTGCTTTGTTTTGTTTTACTTTGCTTTGCTTTTACATGTGTGTGTGTGTGTGTGTGTGTGTGTGCGTGCGTGCTCTGCTATCACTCTAAGTATCTTTTGCTCCAGGTTGAATACTAGGGGAGGAGGGCTCTATCCTGTGGTGATCACAAGGCCTTGGTAGTCCCAGCAGACTGGTCAGCCCTGTCACTTTCTGATCACTTTACCTCCCAGGAATCTCTGAGCCTATTGTAGCCTAGACCCGTGCCAGACAACCTGGGCTAATCTGAGAGCCTCTCTGATCATGACTCTGGGGAAGATTAAATGAGGCTTTGTGGGAAAAGGGCTCAGCACGATGTGACTCCTGATCGACTCTGGTGCCTCTATGAAAGGGATGGAATCCTCAGACAGTGACACACAGACGGCCCTGAGCACAGAGGTGGGACCTGGTCCAGAGCTCCTTCCTTGACTACCATAGTGAAGGCCATCCTATGTGGTGGCCTCATCCTGCTGCACTTGAAGAATGAATAAAGGGCCTGTAATCCCAGCACTTGGGAGGCTGAGGCAGGAGGATCGGTGGGAGTTCGAGACCAGCCTGGGCTGCGAAAGTGAGCTCAAGGCCAGCCTGAGTTGCATAGCGAGACCCTGTCTCAAAAAGACAAAAAAAAAATGCCATAAGAGTGGCCTGCTACAATGTTGTATATGATTTGATTTCAAACATTTTGTGTAAAAT
>PVJA010026091.1:19511-30069 GCA_004027025.1 Myocastor coypus | reverse complement strand
GCACCAGAGGCTGCTGGGAGCAGTGCTCGCATGTCTGGGCCACTTTGTCTCAGTCTGGGAGCTCTCGAGTGAGCGAAGTCTGGGAAAGCCTGGAGGCAGCGCAGGACGCACAAACCCCAGCACTTCCTTCGGAGCCACAGCGGTCTCCAAGGCTTTTGTTTGGGTTGGCCAGGGTGTCTGGACAGAAGCTCCCAGATCGCTTCTTTAGCAGTGTGAACTTTCTCACTCTCCTGAGCAGAGTTCTTTAACCTTCTAGAGGGCAAGGTCCAGTGCCCTATAATACAGAAGGTATTATTCAGGCCTGCTTAGAAATGTGTCAGCTTTGAGTTTAACCTGGAAGTAGGGTGTCTTCAGGGTGGCAGGGCTTGTAGGCGGGGGCAGCTGTTGGAGTAGTGCAGAACTGTCTTGATGTAGGAAGGATCTGGAGCTTTCTGAGTTGCCCGAGAGAATCCACTTAAAGCCCAGGTCCTGGCCTTGAGGGCCTGCTGGGTGCCTTAACTGGCAAGAGCAGCCCTCTCACTACCCCCAGCTTCTGAGGAGCTGCTTTTACTATTAGCATCTGCAGTCTCAACACCCACACTTTCTAACAGTCTGAGGCGTGCCTCTGGCACCACACCAGCTCAGGGATCCTGCCTTGGATCCTGCCTGGAATGCAGTGCCCTTGTGGTGCTGTTTCCATCTGGTGCTGCTCCCATCTGGCACCGCCTTCACGTTGCTGCCGTGGAGCCAGTCTGACCTGTTTGGTCCTCTCCTAGGGCAGAGGGACGTGAGCTCCAGCTACCAGGGCACTCTCGATCTTGCTGCCCTGCCACTGGCTCCCATCCCCTCATCTCACATCCTGCTGAGCTCTGGCTGCCTTCTGCCTGGCAGCTATGACTTCCTTCCAAGGACCTCAGCTGCCTCTGACCTCTGTGCCTGGCCCGGGCACTGCCTGCACGTCCCTGTCCCTTCTCACACACACCTCATCAGAGAATACTCGGTCACCTGCTCTCTGAGTTGCAGAGTGGCTCACCCGTCCCCTCCTTTGCTATGCAGGGACTAGAGGCTGTCATGCACCTCTTATTCTGGGGTCTCCATGTGAGAGTGACCCTTGGTCCCCCAGCACACGTAGTGGAAGAAGGAAACTCTCCTGCTAACTTTCCCCTCCTGGTATCCTGCCATTAGCACTGTCAGCATGGCGAGAAGGAAGCTCTAAACGAAAGGACGGCAGCAGCGGGAGTATTAGGAAACTTCAATTCAACCAGGATCAGGAGCTTTCTCCTAAAGCACAGGCAGTAAATAACTGGGAAAGCCCAGGACAGGACAGCAGGACAGGACAGGGTATGTATACCTCAGTGTGCAGGCCCCAGACTCTATCCACAGTACAGAAAACAAACACAACAAAACCAAAGCTACCAAAAACCCAATAAACAAAAACATTTCCTTTTCCTTTCTCTTTGCCTAATGCTATAAGGACTGAAAGACCTTATAGGAGTGCTGGGGACATGGTGGCCTACCCCGATGTAAACGTGAGGTCACCTAGCTTCTGAGGGCAAGGACAGCAAGGTAACAGGCCCTGCCATGCCACAGGAGACTGGCTTTAGGACACTGGTGGGACTTTGCAGAGGACAGGCAGGTGCACCCCATGCCCAGCTCACATGCATCCCCGAACGTGTTTTCCTGGGTGTGTGCTACTCCTAGAAGTGGGGGGGACTAGTATTTTAGTAGTCCTGTCCTGTCCTGCTGTCCTGTCCTGTCCTGTCCTGTGCTTTCCCAGTTATTTACTGCCTGTGCTTTAGGAGAAAGCTCCCGATCCTGCTTGAATTGAAGTTTCCTAATACTCCCGCTGCTGCCGTCCTTTCGTTTAGAGCTTCCTTCTCGCCATGCTGACAGTGCTAATGGCAGGATACCAGGAGGGGAAAGTTAGCAGGAGAGTTTCCTTCTTCCACTACCTAAAATAGTAGCCCCACTCAGCTGTGCAGCCGCTTCTAGGAGTAGCACACACCCAGGAAAACACATTCGGGGATGCATAGGAGCTGGGCGTGGGGTGCACCTGCCTGTCCTCCGCAGAGTCCCACCAGTGTCCTAAAGCCGGTCTCCTGTGGCATGGCAGGGCCTGTTACCTTGCTATCCTTGCCCTCAGAAGCTAGGTGACTTCATGTTTAGAGTTGGTGGACATCAGGGTAGGCCACCATGTCCCCAGCACTCCTGGCAGGGAGCATGGCCTTAGGGGTTTCCGCCCTAGGACAGCCCCGGGACATGCCTCACCTTCTCCCTGTCCTCTCTGATAGGCCCATGTCCTGACCTGGAGGCATGCAGGATTCCTGCTCTTGCCTGGTGACTTTGAAGTAGACCCACCTTCCCAACGAAGGACAGACCTTTGGTGCTTGTGTGATCCTGTTTGGTGTGAAGCCACTGCCTTGTGATTTGTTCCATAAAACAGGGTCTTATTGTGCAGTTCAGGCCCTGAACTCATTTTGTAGTCCAGGTTGGCCTTAAACACTCTTGCCTTTGCTTTTCAAGTGCTGAGATTATAGCCATGTGCCACCACAACCACCTGCCTGATTTTATTTTATCTTATTTTATTTTGGTAGTATTTTCTAAGTTGAAGTAAGATTTTTTGGGGCATACTATCAATTGAAATATTTATAGGAAGAATGGAAAAAAATACTTGCGTGATTCTTCTGAGGTCCTTTCCGTCCCTATAGCATTAGGCAAAGAGAAAGGAAAAGCAGAATGAAAAGAAAATGTTTTTGTTTATTGGGTTTTTGGTGGCTTTGGCTTTGTTGTGTTTTAGTTTCCTGTGCTGTGGATAGAGTCTGGGGCCTGCACACTGAGGTATATGTACCCCAGCCCCTGGCCTGGCTGGCCTTTTTTTGAGATAGGTTCTTTCATACCCTGTGCAGGTCTTGAATTCAGGAGCCTCCTGCCTCAACCTCCCAAGGGCTGGCATTACAGGCATGTGCCACCATGCCCAGCAGAAAGGTTTTTAAATTCCCAGACTGATAGCCAGCCAGTGGTGCACACCCGTGATCCCTGCCTCAGCCCAAGTAGCAGATTTGAAGGAAACCTGTGCAGCTTAGTGAGACTCTCCCAAAATAAAAATTTTTTAAAAGCCCACAAGCACCAGAGGTCTGGTTTTGGAAAAGAAGTGGAAATCTTCAGGGCTGGTGCTTTCCCTGGAGAGGCA
This sequence comes from Myocastor coypus, assembly GCA_004027025.1. Lineage (NCBI taxonomy): Eukaryota > Metazoa > Chordata > Mammalia > Rodentia > Myocastoridae > Myocastor > Myocastor coypus. Next base: position 26,900 of record PVJA010026091.1, on the reverse strand, counting down.
GGTGGCTGCCAGCAGGGTGAAGAGGCACAGTGCCCCGGGCTGTTGGTGAGGACTACTGTCCACCCCCTGGGGTGACTGTGTGAGGCTCTTCACTGGCTTCTTGCCCTTCCTGGAGAGAACGAGGGTCTCAGGGATTGGGCAAGGGCTGAGACTGGGAAGCCCTAGGTGACTTGTAAGAGCCTGACATTGCCAGTAACCCCCAACCCTGTCATTCGCCCTTCATAGCAAAATGACATTACACAGGGCCTGTGCATATGAGGTGGTGGCAAAGGGATGCAAGAGCCTCATGGTGACATGGAGCAGGTGGTTGCAGCACTCTGCTGACTGGGAGTAGTAGAGTTTCTGGCTGGAGTCTGGCTCGCCTGTGCATGCTTGGCCTCCCAGCCCCGGGCAGGGAGGTGCTGAGTTCACTGAGTCCCTGGATTGTCCAGGCTCTTTGGGAGTAGGCTAGCCAGAGTGGCTTTGTACCCTAGCTGGATGTAAGAATCACCCAGCAAGCTTTTTTTAACACTGTAACAGTGTGGGCTCCCCAGAAAAGTTTTGCAGTGTTACAAAACTACATGCCTCCTGGGGCCCAGCAGGATGGCTCAGTGGTCCAAAGCACCTGCTTAGGAAAGCTTGGGCGGCTGCAGGGACCATAGTAACCCCCAGCACCACATGCTGCGCCAGCCCTGCCCTGAGGGCAGGCTGAGCCGGCCATAAAAATAAATAAACAAACAAAAGTTCTGAAACAAGAAAAAGATAAAATTTAAAAAACAAAAAACTACATGCCTCCTTTCCATACAGCCCACAGGTGCACTCCTAATGAGTGTTTATCCCCAGGAAAGGGAAACTTAATGTTTGCACAAAAACCTCTCCGCAAGCCTCAAGGCAGTGCCATCCTAATGACCCCTCCCCAGAATAGGTGCCTGTGAAGGGCTAAACAGTCAGCTATGTTGCAGAATATTACTCAGCAGGGAAAAGGAACAGACTATGTGCAACCTGGACACAACTCCAGGAAGTGCCGCATACAGAATGCCAGCTGGTCCTTTGTGGATATTTGGGCCAGTAGGTGAGGGATGGGGGATTAATGTTGAATACTGGAGGAGGCGCAGGAGGAGCAAGACAGGACCAAATTGCAAGGAAATTGTGGCTGAAACTCCTGGAGTTTGCAGTTTGGAGAGGTTCGTGCTTTGACCAAATACAGAAGCCTACACAGCTGCAGGACTTGTCTATGGCCTGTTTCAAATGCCATGATAGTGTAGCTTGAATGAATGTTGTGTCAACTGGAGCTTAAGTCCCAGCTCTACCAGTTAGCTGTGTGACTCTGGGCAGGTTTCTTTTCTTTCTTTTTTTTTTTTTTTTTTTTGTCTTTTTGAGACAGGGTCTCACTATGCAGTTCAGGCTGGCCTTGAGCTCACTTTTGTAGCCCAGGCTGGTCTTGAACTCACACCAGTCCTCCTGCTCTGGCCACCCAAGTGCTGGTATTACAGGCGTGTGCCACCATGCCCGGCTCTGGGTAGGTTTCTTAACGTCTCTGAGGTTGTTCCTGAGCTGTAAGCTGTAGTTGTTACACATATGTCATGAGATCATCCATTATTTAAAAACACCACTAACAATCTGAGTAAATAAACAATTTCCTGTCAGAGCTAGTTGATATACGATACTAAGGCCTGTGTAACTGAGAAGTTTTATGAGATGTACACCCTTACTCTGTTACATTCTGTTTTCTGTGTCATTTTCAAGTAAAGCTCCTTATGACTCTCTGTCTTGATTTCACCGGCTTAAATGAAAATACAGCTTAATATTGTGATCAGAAGGCTCCAGAATTAGTGCTTGATGTCTGTTGCTTGTGGCTCTTGGGGTGAGGCCTTGGCCCTGGACCCCTTGGGCCCCGCCAGGCCAGGTGAGACCCCTGCTCACACAGTACCCTGCCTTCCCCACCCAAGGGCTCAGTGTCTCCTTCGTTGTTGCACCCCTAGCCCTAGCTATGTGTTTGGCACTTGTGAGCCCAGTGGGGGGCTGCATTCTTTGCAGGCTACGGAAAGGCACTAGGCTGCCTGGAGGACTGGCGGGTCGAGAGAAACCTGAATCTTTGCTTGCTTTTGATAAGTAAATAATCTGCAAAATTAATAACAGATTACTTGCCAGGGCCCTTCCGGTTGAACTCAGGGAAGCAGACACAGAAAGCAGAGGGGCCATGGGAGGACTCCCAAGCCGCAGGGCAAGGTTCATGAGGTGGTGCTGGCCCCCAGCCAAGCAGTCGCGCTGTCATGGGCAGCGACTGCCACTTGCCTTCCTGGGGCATGTGGCCGGCAGGTGATCGTGTGCATGGGCACCTCTGGGAGAGTTGGGTCTGTTGCCCAGTAATAAGCTTGTTGGTGCTTCTTGGGAGAAGAATAAGGAAGACTTTTCCCCCTCCTTACTAGTATCTCTGGTCACCTGACTTTCTTGGAGCATTATTAAAATTGGCAGAGTATTGTAGGATGACTTTTTCTGTGAGACTCATTTTCTGTGTGCAGCCCAAGCAGCCCCTTATTATGCAGTGTGCAGGATAAATGCGAGCTGCCCCTGTGTGTGTGGGTGCATGAGAATTGAGGTGGGGGGATTTGGGGAGAGAGTGAGGCATTGTGGGCCAGATCGCACCATTAGCAAGAAATAGGACTGATTTTATTCAACTTTTCCTCTTTTGCGGTAAAATGACTGCGGTTATGTTGAATTGAGCTTGATAGTCTTTCCCACCAGCCTGCTGCCGTGCCCCTCCTCCAGGGAGGACCTGGGGGGAGGTCCTGGTCCTGGAGCTAGGACACCTACTGGCCAAGTGAGCCAGGGCCTCTCCTGGCTGTGCTGGCTTTCAATTTTAAGCCCCAAATGTAATTGTGTCCTAAGGGAAGGGGTCTTCAGCCTTGGGTCACAAAATGTGCCCTGAAGGGGGGTCGCTCCTCAGGCTTCCCACAGCTCCCCCACCAACTAGGTCTGGAGCTGCCCTCCTGGGTAAGGTGGCCCTGCACAGTAGCGCGGAGCAGTGGCACGCATTGCTTCACGTCCATCTCTGCGCACACCAGCACTTGTCAACAGAGTTGGGTGTCAGAGATGGCACTGCGCATTTGCCACACCGTTCACATTGTCAAGGAATTTCCATTTTGGTAGTGAGTAGAATGGCTACTGCGAGTGGCCTTGGAGAAGCTGTCCTGTGAAAGTTCTCCTGAGTTGCAGTGCTGTCCATGGAGCGCTGCCCTCTGCTCTGTTTCTGTGGCTCTTTTGAGACTGCTGTAGCTGAAGGTCATGGGCCATTTCTGTCTCTGACCCAGCAGCCAGTGACCAGGGGCCTAGTCAGTGAGCAGCTCTCCTCTGCTGGCCCAGTTCTAGACAGTAGATGGTTTACCCACTGGGAAACTGAGAGAGCTGCGTTTCAGTCGGGACTGCAATTGCTAAGCAAACCCTCAGGTGCTCTGCCTGTGTTTTCAGTGTTTATCTTCTTCCCTCTGCCTTCAGGGGTGGGCAGCCCTTCTCCAGGTGAGGTGAGGCCAGGCCTATCCTAAGCTGGGGGTTGACTGGTTTTCGGGTGGAATGGAAATTGTGAGCACTCTACCCCAAGCAGGAGCATTTGTTAGGGTTGGAGTAGGTATGCATAAAGAACGTTTTAGGAGTCAGTTAGAAAACAATGGTCTCCCTGTAATCCCAGCACTCGGGAGGCTGAGGCAGGAGGATCAGTGCGAGTTCAAGACCAGCCTGGGCTACAAAAGTGAGCTCAAGGCCAGCCTCAACTGCATAGCGAGACCCTGTCTCAAAAAGACAAAAAAAAAAAAAAAAAAGAAAAAGAAAACAATGGTCTTTATCTCTACGATAAGCAGATCAACAGTACATAGTGTCAATATTTTGGCTGCAGGCCATTATCTTTCTTTTGATCCAGAAGATATTTCCCGATACAATTTGAGTAAGCTCGGTAGCTTCACTGACTTTTTGCTACCATTGTTTCTGTGTGCATTTCCTTCTTTTAAAATGTCACAATCTGGGGAGCTGGTGAGATAGCTCAGTAAAATAAATGCCTGTCTGGCAAATGTAAGAACCTGAGTTCAATCCTCAGTTCTGCAAAAAAAAAAGGGGCTGGGGAGATAGCTCCGAGGCACAAGTGCCTGCTGGGCAAGTGCAAGGTCGTGAGTTTGAACCCTGGTCCCACAAAAAAAAAAAAAAAAAAAAAAAAAAAAAAAGTCACAATCTGCTTTCTTTTCCTTTGTGTCTGACTAGCTGCTGTCCAGACTGAATGTTAAGATTGCATGTGAACAGGAAGAAGAGCAGCAGGAGTTGTGTGTTTCTTATGTCAGTCCTCTTTGCTCTGGGTCCTGAAGTTGATGTTGTGGACCCTGTCCTCTTATCTAGCTGTTAGTAACGTTCTCCAAAGGTGCATATTTGGATGTCTGTTTTAACTTCTTGGAAGGTACATTCAGTTCTGTGCAGTATGTTTGGGGTTTGTGCTTGTTTATTGTCTGCTGACTGTATTTCCTGCTCTGCAGTTTTCAAAAGAGAAATGCCACAGAATCAGTTTTGCTGATGGCTAGTGAAGGAGACACTCATCAATAGCTGAAAGAGGAGAAACTGGAACAAAAAGCGTAGCTAAAGTGGTTTTGTGGGAGTGTGATTACAGAATCGGTTTTAAAATGAGAGGCTGCTTGGCACTGTTGTCTCTGTGAAATGGGCTTGAGAGGCGGCTGCGAGTTCTTAACGGCCATGGCCCATGGCATGCGGATGGCTGCGGTGGGCCTGGCCGGGAGGAGGCCGGGAGGCGGGGGCTACCAGGAACATATGTGCCTGTTCTTAGTGACTACAGCTGCCACTGAGCAGTCCTTAACAATGCTTCTGAGGAGGTTAAATCTTCTCATTTGTTTTTAAAAGAGAGAAAAGGAGCCCTCTCCTGGGCTTTACATTGAGTTGGGATCCCACGCAGGAGGGAGGTAAGAAGTCAGAGGGATTTAGGGAGGCAGGATTTTCTCCCAGGCCTCACAGCATGTGGACACACAGATCAATTTCTTATCCTGTGTTCAGCTGGACACTGGGTTAGAGACAGTGCTATTGAAGATGTCCCCTCCTGTTTCATATCATGTAACACATTCATTTCAGCCACTGAGCCTAAATTACTGTTTGCTTGCTTTCTGCCTTCCTTTTTCCCCCCTCAAATGGTAAGAACTCGTGTGAGGATGAAGTTAGTTTATCCGTGCTAATGCTTTGATTTTTCTTTTCTCTTTCTCTTTGCCACAGTAGGTAACCAGTTAGGGGCCTTGGTACATCAAAGGTAAGCAGTGGGTTATGTTTTATTATTTATTGATCATTTCTAATTGTTTATTGATCCACCATCTGTACTAAAGTGTTAGGAAGTCAGAGGTTGGGAGTGCAAGAAGCCCTGGGCTCCATTTCTTTAAGACTACGGGTTTCCTGTGGCCTATCAAGACAGTGCAAGCCCACACCGAGGTGGTAGCCGTGGAGATTGGCCCCTGCTGTCAGCAGCTGCAGGATGCCCGGAGCGCTGGGGCTGCTCTTTCGCCTGACGACATACACTTACTTTTAAAGGAGAGAATGTGAAATTAGCCATATGGTTTTAGGGTTATGCCTGTGTCTCACAAACCTTTAACGTCTTCACTCAAGAGTGGGAGGCCCGGGCCTGGCAGGATGGCTCAGTGGTCTAAAGCACCTGCAGGCGGCTGCAGGGACCCCGGTTTGATCCCGGGCACCACGTGCTGCGCCAGCCCTGCCCTCAGGGCAGGCTGAGCCGGCCATAAAAATAAATAAACAAACAAAAGTTCTAAAACAAGAAAAAAATTAAAATTAAAATTAAAAAAAAAAAAAAAGAATTAAAAAAAAAAAAAAAAGAGTGGGAGGCCCTGGCATTACAGAGAGCACTCCTGATGCTGCAGATGCCATAGCCAGCCTGCTATGGCAGTAGGGACTTGGTGGAGCGTCAACCAGGTGTCTGCTGGCCCTCGTCTCTGTCCTCCCTTGTAGCCTCCCATTAACTGCCAAGTAAAGACAGCTGAGCTTTCAAAAAGCCAGGCCATAAGATAAACTGTGGTTGTCACAGTGTCGTCCTTAAAGGGGAAGGACACAGTGCCAGTTTCTTTGCTGGAAGGCCTCCCTTAACCTTTACTGCCCACGTCTCAGTTCTGTCCTCTGCAATCTGTGTGTATTTTGGAGTATTAATAATCAGAATTGATTAACCAAAATAATTGTATCAGATTCTCTTGTTTGCTTTATTTTTTTAATTAAAATAATTTAAACAAGGCTGTGTTCGTATCAAGCCCTGGATTTCCACTTACACCGTAGTAGGATGTCACTTTCCCAAGCGATTATGCTGAGGGGCCACCCAAATAGCTTAGCGGATTAAAGCACCTGCAAGCAGGGGTGAGGGGTGGGGGGTGGCGGGATGGTTCCATCCCCACCCCCGGGCATGCTGAGATGGCAGTTGAGACTGGGTATGGTGGCATGTACCTATAATCCCAGCTCTTGGGAGGCTGTGAACAGGCAGATCACTGTGAGTCTGATCTAGTAGTGAGACCCCCTGAACATCTGTAGACCCTCCCACCAAAATAAAAAAGACTGAAATGGTGCCTAATGATTATGCTTGGTGCATTAGAGGGGTCTCAGCCCCGCCTTCAGCAAAGGGTCTGTTCTCAGGAAGTCCAAAGCAGTCCCCTTGGGATATTGCTTCCCCAGAGAGCCCGTTAAGGCTCCCAGGGGTGCAGGAGCTGCCCAGCTGTGGCGCTGCCTGATGCAGGTCCTTAAAGACCTCTAGCCAGTCCCCAAGTACTGCCCTCTGAGAGGAGATGGCTTGTGTGGCACACAGCAGCAGCCTCCCTGTGGCTCCATGTCTGGGCTGCTGTCATCCAGTAGAGCAGCCGAGGTGCACAGGCTGACAGTCACGGGCATGCACTGTGAGACATGAGGCCTGCGAGGCCGAGTGGGAAGCCAGGCACTGGCTGCGTTGGGGTGAGGTGTCTGTGCTTCCTGCGAGGAATGGGCCACCCGTGTGCGGGCTGGGCTCGTAACCTGCAGCCAGAGGAGACCGTTGGCTCTCATGGCAGTGACAATGTGGCAAGTGCTGTTTGTGCTATTGCCTTTCTTCTAATTGCTGTACTTTCCTGAAAAATGTCCACTTTATTCAATCCTCCTCATGATGGGAAAAATCCAGCTGTGTGAGAGATGTTTAAAAATGCTTACCTTGCCGGGCGTGGTGGCTCACGCCTGTAATCCCAGCACTCGGGAGGCTGAGGCAGGAGGATCGTTGTGAGTTCGAGACCAGCCTGGGCTACAAAAGTGAGCTCAAAGCCAGCCTGAACTGCACAGTGAGACCCTGTCTCAAAAAAAAAAAAAAAAAAAAAAAAAAAAAAAAAAAAAAAAAAAAAAAAAAAAAAAAAAAAA